>JALPQI010008231.1:0-50835 GCA_025490895.1 Thaumatotibia leucotreta
GTTGCAACACAAAATATTCATTAATAAGAGTGAGCTTTCCAAGTGAGGTGGGATTTGAATTTGAACCATCGGCCACTCAGACTGATGAGGACTTCGTGGTTTATAGTGCTTCCTACATTTGATGTTATTTTTGATATACACCGTGTTTTTTTTAATTCCGTTAAATTTAACAGGCTGCTTTACGTTAATTGGAGCATCAGTTGCATATAGCTTTTAGTCAAACTCGAAAAAACTTTTTGTTTCGTTTTCATACTTAATAAATGAAAGGGTAAGTGTGACAGAAGCTTAAGAATAACACAAAAGTTAATATCAGGTGACAGACGGCACATGTCAAAATAAGTAGCATTAGGATGTAATAATTAAAGGTTGCAATACACTTGTTCAGTCATTAAACTGATTTTTTAAATAACTCAATAACAGTAAGAGTTAAGATACTAGTTTCTTAGAGAAATTGATTATTTTTAACCTAAATAAGCTTCCCTTTAGTTTAACGGAAATCAATAAAAACACGGTGTATAACGTAACAAAATAACCTCCGTCAGCCTCTATAGCCAACTTGGTAGTGACTCTGCCTACGAAGCTGGAGGTTCCGTTAAGAACTATGCTGAACTAGAAATTTAATTTCGAGTTTTCATAAGGCAAAAATTAAATAAATATATAAATATCTTGGAGAAATCTCACACTAATCGACCTAGTTCCTAGGTAAACTCAATGAAGGCTTGTGATGTGGGTACCAAGCTACGATGTAATATTTCAGATAGATGCATATAGATGTATATATATGTACACAGGCAGCCACGACCAAGGAATAAATATTTGTAATAAATAAATACACAAATAATCGCCATGATTCGAACCTGGGCATCCAACTAAGCTACGGAGGCTAACAAAATAAAGCATACTCGTGCGCTATTGTCCCAAAAGCCATTTTAAGCCGATTTATCAATTCACAAAGCAATATACGCCACAAACTGTGCCATCCGTAACACCGACATGTGCTAGTCTAATTTTATCGTCGCCGAAGCGAGGAAAATGGCCGCTCTCCCCGCACCGGTAAACTGTGTTAGCGCGGCTCGGCCTGTCTGTCACCCGCCCCTATAATAACAAGCCTTTGTCACATTACAGGCCAAGTGACAATTAGCACCGGTTCATGAACGTTGCAATTCGACATTTCATGGCTTTGATTTATGCGTAATAACTAATTTTGACGAGTATCTCAACATTTTGCCGGCGAGGGTATTATTTGTGTATTTATTTATCACAAAAATTTGTTCCTTGGTCATGGCTGTTCTTTATATGTATCTATACACTATACAGGGTGAGCATTTCAAATGGGTCAGTGGGGAGGTTTTGGAAACCATAACAGATAGCGAAATCTTATCTTAGGAACCATGGCTTCGATTTTAGTAAAAAGAAAAACTGCATTCATACATTTACAAAAATACGTGTGCTCGATCCGGGAATCGAACCTTGATTTTTTGAAAAATAAAATTTTATGATTTTCCTTTGGATATCGGTTGTGTAGCTCTTAAATAGTAAATGCTACTAAGAAACATAACATTTAAAACTAATAACATGCATTGTTTTCTAACAATGAAGTTTTATTTTTCAATACTTCAGTGCCGCCGCCGGCAGTTTGAATTTGTAAGAAGTTCCAAACTATGAGAGATAGCGAAATCTGTTCGTAGAAATCATGGCTTCTGTTTTAGATTTAATAATAATAACATTTTTTTTACAATTACATTGTTTACAAGACTTTGATCAGGTTCGATTCCCGGTATTAAATCTAAAACAGAAGCCATGATTCCTACGAACAGATTTCGCTATCTCTCATAGTTTGGAACTTCTCCTTACAAATTCAAACTGCCGGCGGCGGCACTGAAGTATTGAAAAATAAAACTTCATTGTTAGAAAACAATGCATTTTATTAGTTTTACATATTATGTTTCTTAGAAGCATTTACTATTTAAGAGCTACACAACCAATAACCAATGGAAATACATAAAATTTTATTTTTCAAAAAAATCAAGGTTCGATTCCCTGGTCGAACACACGTATTTTTGTAAATGTATGAATGCAGTTTTTCTTTTTACTAAAATCGAAGCCATGGTTCCTAAGACAAGATTTCGCTGTCTGTTATGGTTTCCAAAACCTCCCCACTGACCCATTTGAAATGCTCACCCTGTATTTAATTATATAACAAACATATAAATGTATCGTCGCCTAGTACCCACATCATAAGCCTTAATTGAGCTTATCGTGAGACTAGGTTGATTTGTGTAAGATGTCCTAAGATATTATTATTTTATATATTTAGCGAAACATCACTCAACAAATTCGTATTTGATTTTGGCATTGGTCCCATACTAAAAGTTCTTCAGTATGACTGTATGTGCGGCCCGTAGAGACATCGATAAAGATACATTTATACATGTACAAGAAATGTTCCCTATTAGGTACAAGATTTACCTACAGCCATAAATTGTACGAAAACACTCCTCGCAATTTTATTGTACCTTTTTTGTCATTCATTTACTTAATAGCAGCTCTTCCTTTTTATTGGCAACAGTTTTTTGTTACTAGTTGAAAATAATCAATTCACGATTTCCTAATCAAAGGGAAGCCATCTTTTCAGGCGTTTAATAACTCTTCAGAATTATTACCGAATCCCTTTGACAATAACCATTTCTATTGTTACGCCAATGTACAATTTCAATCGACTGTTTTAATAAAACTAAAGGTTGAATTTATAAATAAATAATCAACTCCAACAAAAGGGCCTTCGAAAATTTGAGACGACTTAAAACAACAAACAATCAGATCGCCATTTCGTAATTAGAATCGCAGATTTGAAATTCGAATCCTCTTAATTCTTTTAATAGTTCTTTTTAGAGGAGAGTACCTATAAATTGTGAGAACATTTAGAAGGCTGATAACATTAGTCAATTAAAAGTTGACAACAAGCACGTCTAAATATTTGATCGTCGGCGTAGCCTAGACGGTAGTGATCCTGCGTAAGAACCTGGAAATTCCGGGTTTAGATCCTGCTGACAATCACAAATAATAAATATTTGTTCCTTATTTACGAACTATCATATTTGTGTGATTATGGAACAATGCAAGTTTTTTGTCAGCCTTCGTAGCCTAGTTGGTAGTAAGTAACCCTGCCCACGAAGCTGGAGGTTCCGGGTTCGAATCCCGGCGAAGGCATTATTTGTGTATTTCTTTAGTACAAATATTTGTTCCTTGGTCATGGCTGTCTATAGTCTCTATGTATTAAGTAACTATATGTATTTGTCTATTATATATATCGTCGCCTGGTACCCACATCACAAGCCTTAATTGCGCTTACCGTGGGACTAGGTCGATTTGTGTAAAGATGTCCCAAGATATTTATTTTTAGGCTTATTTACATTTTTTAGATTCTACTGACGATTGGTATACATCATCATCAGCCTATGATAGTCCACTGCTGGACGTAGACCTCTCCTATTAACTATACGTATAGACGCGTTAGGAGGTAAATGCCCATAATTGCCACGCTGGGCAAGCGGATTGGCGATCGCAGTAATGTGTCCACTATGATGACGCTGCTGCCCATCCTCAATTTTTTATGAAATAACTAATGGTAAGTGACACTTTAATACCTTAGCCGATTCTTACGACACCCGCAGGAGGAGTTGGGGTGGTGACAAATGTATTCTTACTGCCGTCACAACACGGCTAATAATTGGTATACATAAAATATTTAATTTTAAAAGGCTGGTAACATTTAATTAAAAGTTGAGAGTGGCAATGAGCGTCTAAGTGCGAAGGGATCGGTTAATGGCGGTCTTCCCTCAAGGCGGTCGTGTGAGCCGTCGAGCACTGAATTGTGGGATGAGTTCATCAGAAGTTGTTTGAGTGTCGGTTAACCTTAGATGTGTGCCGCTTACAAACATTGTGTTGTCCGGATAGGATATCGAATGGGAAAGTGGCATGAGGTCAACTGCATAGTGTAACAAAAATAGTGGTGTTCCATTTAATGGCCTATTCAGCATTGTATTATAATTACGAAAAATAGGATTTAGAAAAAAAACCGCGAGAAGGAGAAAGAAGATTAGGATGGCTTATTTGGACGACGGCCCCATAAATAAATATCTTGGGACATCTTACACAAATCGCCCTAGTCCCTAGTCAATATTTGTGATAAATAAATACATTATTTCCCTCGTACCCGGAACCTCCAGCTTCCATAGGTACAAACACATTTTTTTTCATACTTAATAATATGTTTAGTCTGTACCACTAGTTTATCTAAGAATTCGTTATTGCAATTCGACAGCTAATAAAATAATATCTACAAAGGTTAAATAGTACAGTATTTACTGGTAAATACAATTCATTGTACTTAGACTTACAAAACAAAGTTATTGATTTTAACATATTAAGCATGTACGGAATATTGAATAGTTCATGTATTAACTATGGTATATGACGTGAAACAATGAATAATAACTGCTTCTACGAATCTTAAACTGCCTTTATCCAAGCGATATCATATGAACTTTCTCCTACACATAATCTAATCAAGAAAACGTTTCTGCCAAAGTTCCTCAGAATAACCCTGCACTTAGTGCCAAGGACTTATCTAAAATACATTGTATCCCTTCAGGGTTCATTGTGTCGGTGGTCAAGAAGGCTAATTTCCTGTACATTAGTCTCCCCCCGGAACCCTCCTATCTCCCAGATAAATGCTTTCACACAATGGGGATAGCTGCTCGGAGATAGGGAGGTTTTTAAATATAAATTGGTCTGCGAAGCGAAGATTGCGTTATCTATAGATACGTCTTTTATAGCTAAGTGATTTTATCTTATTATATGGATAATTGTACCGATGAACGGTATTTGTTCAAGAAATAATTGTTGAGATTCAAATGAGTGGCAAGGAATCTCTTATATGAAATCCAGCGATTCTTAATCGTGAGCATGGTGAAACCTCTATTTTTCAGCCCATTTCGTAGGCCTATTAGTTACAATCTTACCATACAAGTGAATAATCGTTTCCAAAATGCCAGTAGGTAATTCACAAAAACCGCGAAGTGCTGATACATTTATTGCTAAGTTTGTCCAAGAGCACGGACGTAGGTAATGTCACGCCCGGAACGAATTTTTACTAGTATACCGCAGGGATCGGATACCGGTTTTTTCTTCATACAAAAGAACGGTTCGAATTCCGTTCTTTTTTGTTCTTCGGTTTATATGTTTTTTGTTAATGGAGTAATTCAAAAATATGATTTTAATAGTTACATAAAATGTTGAATACTACATAAAGAGAGTAAAACATTTTAAAATATTGAGCTATTTCGAGGTTTTTCTAAAAAACCGGTTCCGATCCCTGGTATACCGTCACATTCAAATTTAAAATGAACTATGATTCACCATAGATACCTATATTTTTAATTAACCTACGTACCTACATAATTAAATATTGTACGCGATGTCCAGGAAAATATTTTTGGACGTCGTTTGTGTTACTTTGATTATAACGATAAACTATTACCAACGCAGAGCTTTAAAATATTCATGCAACACGTTTTAATTTAAATTGTTCAGCCAGAATCCACCTTAATTATGTTCCCAGCTGCAATTCTCCGCAATAAAAAAGACAATTGACGCTCAATTTAAATGACACTAAAATCGATTACTTAAAAAAAAAACATTTTAATCTGTTGAACGACAGTTCCGTGGTAGCCTCGGAGTTCCTGACGTAGCGGAGAAGCTTCAAGAATGCCGTCTTCGGTGGTTTGGTCACGTTTGTCGTAGGCCACCTGATTACGTAGGAAACATATGCCTTAACCTAGCCCTTGACGGCCCCCGACCCCGCGGCAGACCAAAAAAGCTATGGCTAGATGTCGTGAAGGCTGACATGAGTGTCAATGGGCTTACAGTAGAAGATGCCCAGGATCGCGTAAAGTGGAGGAAATGTAGCAGGAAAGCGGACCCTGGCAAAGGCCGGGATAACGCTAGGTAGAAGAAGAAGAATCTGTAGAACGACAGTTCTTCAGAATCCTTCCGTTGGAAAAGTATACCTATGTAATGATGATGTTAAGCTTGTATTCAAATAATATGTCAGCCTCTGTAGCCTAGTTGGTAGTGACTCTGCCTACGAAGCTGGAGGTTCCGGGTTCGAATCCCGGCGAGGGCATTAAATATTTGTGTATTTATTTATCACAAATATTTGTTCCTTGGTCGTGGCTGTGTATGTATTTAAGTATCTATCTACTCGTATTATATATATCGTCGCTTGGTACCCACATCACAAGCCTTAATTGAGCTTACCGTGGGACTAGGTCGATTTGTGTAAGATGTCCCAAGATATTTATTTATTTATTTATTTAAATAATAAATACTTATTTAGTCATTCAAATAATAAGGTAATAAACAAACAGGTATATTATAGTTTGTATTTATATTACTTTTGTTTAATGAAGCCTTTTTCTTCGTCAAAAAGGGCATATATTTCAATACAAATATAATATTATAAATATTAGATGTCATATACCAAAGAAAATATAATATTTAATAATGCATTATGTGAAGAAAAAAAGACAAAAAAGTACTAAGGAAAGTACTAAGGAAATTCGTACCTGCACAAGTGCAGAAAAGTGTTACTACTATAAACTAAGTATAAGTGTACCTTATAAATATTAGATGTCATATACCAAAGAAAAACGACCAAGATCACCTATGTCCGAGGTGGGGATCGAACCCACGTACTCAGCTTTCGCAGCTGATGCCTGTACCCCTCGGCCACTCGGTCTTAGCAACCACCGGTCAAATTTCTCGGGTATATGCAATCCCTTACAAGGCTAGGCGCCTTTGACCATTCTCTAAGGGCAAGCACTAACTACATGCCTGCACCTCCTATTAGAATACTTTACAGTTTTCTAGAATAGAGAGAGATGGTGCTGCCATCTATTGAACATATTGCGAAAACACAAATCAAATTATTTATTAACTAAATATTTTGATTTGTACTTTTAATTTTTCTCCAGTAGTCACACTACTTAATACTATGTAAATTATAAATATTAGATGTCATATACTAAAGAAAAACGACCAAGATCACCTACGTCCGAGGTGGGGATCGAACCCACGTACTCAGCTTTCGCGCCTAGCCTTGTAAGGGATTGCATATACCCGAGAAATTTGACCGGTGGTTGCTAAGACCGAGTGGCCGAGGGGTACAGGCATCAGCCGCGAAAGCTGAGTACGTGGGTTCGATCCCCACCTCGGACATAGGTGATCTTGGTCGTTTTTCTTTGGTATATGACATCTAATATTTATAATTTATGTAGTATTAAGTAATGTGACTACTGGAGAAAAATTAAAAGTACAAATCAAAATATTTAGTTAATAAATAATTTGATTTGTGTTTTCGCAATATGGTCTATAAGTTTGCGTAGCCTAGTCGGAGTGACCCTACCAAGCTGGATTGAAATAAATCCCGGTGGAAGCATTTGTTTGTGTATTTAGCACATTATTAATGTTCCTTGGTCATGGTTGTTTCCCACGTACATAAATAAAAAAAAATAAATAAATAAATAAAAAATAAAAAAAATAAAAATCATTTATTTCGGACAATTAAATCCATATGGTGTTAGTTACAATAGTGCCTTAAATAATTATGTTAGTACTTAAGCTAAGATGTTGAGAGGTCCAGTGCCTGACTAGGGCACTGTCCCATCTCCCAGCAACAACGGCCAGGAGACTGTGGCGGCTGCCGCGCACCCTTCGGAGCGTCGCAGCGCTGCGCTTGCGGAGCGTTGCATAAAAACCGTCCACATGCGCATCCGCGAACATGCCAGACGCACTGCAGTAGCGCGGCAGCCGCAACAGTATCCTGAACGCGTCGTTATATTGTACACGCAGGGCGTTCATAGAACGCTGCGTGTATCTCGTCCATAGGCTAAATACCTACCCGTAAAAATAAATATCTACCCGTATAGATTTATTTTAAATAGGTATCATCATTAACTAACATCGGGCCTCACTGCAAATCAGCGTTGCGTAGTGTGCCCTGCGGTGCCCTACGTGACAACAAGCTGAGTGAGAACCCTTTGGCACAAATTCAATATCTGTTTTTAATGTAATATAATTTTAAGTTATGTTTTGTGCTAATAAATTCCTTTCATTTCATTTCATTTCATTTCATTAACACAAGCCTTCCTTTAAGTTTAGGTACCTTGGGACTTGGGACTAGCAAGTTTATGATGGTCTCGTGTGTCGTCAAGTGCGGAAGTGACGAGTAGCATGATAAACGGTAAACGCATGACCATAATAAGCCACTGGGTTCATTGGCATAAAAAAGTCTCGAAATAGGTATTATTATTTATTATTTAGTAAAGTTCAAGTTCCAAGCAAGAACACAGACGGCGGTATATCGTGATAGTACAGAAGACAGCACAATACCATTTTATTGTAATTGGATAGGTACATGTTTGCAGCTGATGTCAACGCCAGCAAACGGAGTGAGTGATGCGTGGCGCATTCGAGTATCGCTCCTATTTGTTCCATGCTTACCACGAGTTGCCAAGTAACGTATACGTTGAGGGCAGTAAGAATACATTTGTCACCGCCCCAACTCTTCCCGTTAGTGTCGTCAGAGACGACTAAGGAATTGAAGTGTCATTAACAGACATCGTACGATTTCCAGCATTTTGGTGGAGTGTAGTTCAAGCCAAGGGTCAGTTTAAGTTGAAACGAGTAATAACACGTTGTAAGACAATAACGAACCTTAACTCACTATCTCCTTATAAAAAACTTACACCATATCCCTTAAATGAACTACATTGCACCAAAAATGCTGGAAATCGTACGATCTCTGGTGATTAAACATTTATTTATCGAAGATTGATGACGGGTCACGGCGTCATCATAGTGGACACATTACTGCGATCGCCAACCCGCTTGACCAGCGTGGCGATTAAGAGCATTTACCTCCTAATGCGTCCGTACGCATAGGTAATAGGAGAGGTCTTTCTTCAGTGGACTAATATAGACTGATGATGTGATTTTGTGTATACGTCAGCGCTTCTTACGATACGACATATCTCGTACTCGATACATATACAATTATACAGCCTGGCAAAAAAGAGTAGAAATTAAAAAGTAGCAACATCGTAGTGTCGTCCCTTTCAAATCAAATGGCACTGGTCTCACAGCGAGCTACTAAGCTATGAACTACGTAGGATGCCCTGAAAATTTAATACTTAGGAACGTATATTTGACATATGTTATACCTTTTTCTTACAAGCATAGTCTCATTATTCGAAAACACTGGCCACTTAGAAAAAAAAAATAATGTCCGATTTTCAATTGTTTTTTAAAGTCGTTGAGTCGCTGGTGAAAATGGAGCTGTCCCGCGAAAGTTTTAGAGCAATGATTTATTATGACTTTAAAAGTGGATTAACACAACAACAATGTGGAGACCGATTAACTATTGTTTTTAGTAGTGAAGCACCTTCAAAGACGACCAGATACAGGTGGTATTCGGAATTCCAACGTGGCCGTGTGTCTCTTGCGGATGACGTACGTGAGGGTCGACCGAAAACGGCCGTTACCGATCAAAACATCGATGTTGTTCGCCAACTGATAAAGGAAGATAGGCATGTTACATATCGGGAGATTCAGGAGACTTTAGGCATTGGAATGAGTCAGGTACAAGTTATTTTACAACAAGAGTTGGGCGTGCGGAAGTTATTTTCCCGGTGGATTCCTCACTTGTTATCTGACGACCAGAAAACGGTACGTGTCAATTGGTGCCGCCAAACTTTAAAAAGATTTAATGGAGGAAGCTCAAATGCCGTTTTTAGTATTGTGTCAGGTGACGAATCATGGATTTACGCATATGAGCCTGAATCGAAAAACCAATCTCGAGTTTGGGTTTACGAAGACGAACCGAAGCCGACAAAAGTTGTTCGTTCTCGCAGCACGATCAAAAAAATGGTAGCCACGTTTGTCTCCAAATCGGGTCACGTGGCGACTATCGCTCTTGAAGATCGAAGAACTGTCAATGCCGATTGGTATATAGGCGTTTGTTTACCGATTGTTTTTGCTGAACTGCGAAAAACTAACCCTAACCGCCGTATTATACTACACCATGATAATGCCAGCCCTCACACCGCTCAGAAAACAGACGACTATCTGAAGGGCGAAAACGTCGAATTACTGGACCATCCTCCGTACAGCCCCGACCTAAGTCCCAACGATTTTTTTACTTTCCCGAAAATAAAGAATCGGTTGCGTGGTCAGCGTTTTCAGACCGCGGAAGAAGCTGTCGACGCTTATAAAATGGCCATTTTGTCAACCCCCACTTCAGACTTCAATAACTGTTTTAAAAACTGGTTTCAGAGAATGAAAAAGTGTATTAAACACAAAGGAGAATACTTTGAAAAACAATAAAAGTACTTTTATTTCATTAAAATGCGTATTTTTTCCGATTCCCGAAACTTTCAGGGCAACCTACGTATCGGCTATGAACACGAACAAAAGATACGCACGCTCGTGTAAATAAAAGAGACAGACGGCGATACTCGCCCGGCGGTGATAGCTGATAGCTGGGCGAGTATCGCCGTGTCTCTTTTATTTACACGGGAGTGCGTATCTTTTGTTCGTGTTTATAGCCGATAGTTCATAGCTTAGTAGCTCGCGGTGAGACCAGTGCCTAAGCGTGAGAAAACGGAACGACACTACAATGTTGCCACTTTTTAATTTCTACTCTTTTGTGCCAAGCTGTAGTAGTTTATCACGCTCGCTCCAATACAGTGATCATGAGCTGCCACCATGTTATCAACGTGGACTTATTTTTTATCCATCCCGCTCGTACGATATTTGTGTGAGTGAGTCGGATACTATAAACGCGGTGACAGCTCATGGTACGGATACAATTAAATAATAATAAATAAATAAATATCTTGGAACATCTTACACGAGTCGACCTAGTCCCACGGTAAGCTCAATTCTGGCACCCTAGTGAAAAGGGGTATAAGTCGAATTTTGGCCAAATTGAGTTAAGTATACCAAAAAATTTCAAAAAAAAAATGGCATCTGTTGGTGTAAAAGGATTTAAGGTATCACGTAAATTGACAGAGTTACGGTCGTGTAATATGGTATAACTAACACAAATGACCATGCAGTGTCAGGTATAAGTTGAAATAAATTCTAACTAACAAAAAAAGTATATCGTTGTAAAGTTACAAAAGGTATTAGTGTAGCTAAGTTTTACGCGTTTGGATTTTTGTTGTGTGTAACGCTATAACTACTCATATTCTCTTGATGGTCACTCGGATGATGAGGATCCATGTGTATTTAAATCACTTTACACGAACAATAAAAACATTTTTTGAGATACAATTCGACATAAATCCATATTCACGAATAAAATTATGTCGTTACGGGTACAAGTCGACTTTAATCACTTAAAACTACAGTTTTTTACATGTTATACAATCCATTTGCGGGAATTATATCCGTTTGCACAAAAAAAAAATATTACTTAGCATTTAACATCAGTAAATTGACGGATTTGTACTAAGTTGTACCCTTTTACACTAAATTTCGTTATACATACACAATGTTTAAAATAGTGTTAATTTTTAATATTTAATTTACTTAGTGGTTAATAATTTTTTTTTCAAATTCAAGCTGTTAAATTCTGCTGCTTATTTGTTAAAACCTATGTTAGTAATATTAGTTTGTGTTGACAGTTAAATGACTTAACGTAAATACTTTTTTTTTAATTGTAGTAACAATTTTACTTAATGATCTCGGTAATATAGAAAGCGCGATATAGCCGTATACGAGTATTTGCTGCTGTTCTATGGCTGTCTATATTACTCCAAAAAGGTGTGATTAGAACAATTTCAAAACAGCCACCCGGAAACCATGCCTGGCCACTTTTTACGAATGCTAACATAATGAATACAATATTATTCCAATATTTTTTTAAATTGTCTACTAACGAAATTAATAAAGTTAATGTATAATTAACATAATAATTCAAGTTGATCGTACCTATATTTACCGATACAACTTTTATAAAAATTATAATCAATAGAACATATAGTGACAGGCTTTTTATACTCGTCGATTAAAGTCTGTTTATTAAGATTCCATACAGAGTACTGCAACGTAAATAGTGACGTTGCAGTATGGAATCTTAATCATCCGAAACAACTGAAATAACTTCTTTACACACTAGTGCGAGGAGTTGTTTATATCTTGCCTGGTTGAAAACTTGGCAAGGCCATCTGTACTGAAAAACGTTGTATCGCAATGCATATGCAAAAATTAAATTCGTAAATCGTGTCGATTTTAAACACTCCCTTCGGTTGTGCTTTGCTTTATTTATGCTTATTTCGAACTTATTTTTAAATCACAGTTGTACCGTAATGTACATTACGATAGGCTATAGACAATAGTTTTTTTTTAATAAAATATCAATTTTCAATGGTATGTTATTTTAGGTGACTCGATAAAATACAAAATTGCCAGTCATACCTACGCGCACGACATAAAGTCATAATTCGGACAGTAGGACTATTTGTACTATTTAGGTTTTTTGTCGAGTACCTAGACCTACCGTGTTAGCAAAATAAGGCATAAGAAAAAAAATATTATGATACGATTGTGATAATAATAAATAAATGCTACATTATGGTATTTTTGGTAATATGAAATTTAAAAACATTTCATTTTATGATACGTTGTGTTTTGGCTGTTGAAAAGAAGTAATATTTTTCTAATTCAAGGAAATAATTTCTAATAACAAATGGAAAAAATAAATATTTTTATTGTAACTTATTTCATAGAATTTGGATACAATTGAATAAAGTGATTAATATAAATCTTGATATTCCCTTTTACACGTTACTAATATTTTGTGCACAATGGTATAAGTCGTTTTTTTGAGATTATATTGTATACGTATATGCTATACCATTAAAATTAACTTCGCAAACAAACTTAGCTAATTTTTTTTCGTAAAAGTACATCTCAAAAAATAAGTTAAATGTATACCCGTTTTCACTAATGTCCAATATATGTGAAAAGGGGTACTAATTTGGTTATATTTCTAAATAGCATTTATTTCAGCGGGTACAAGTCAATTTTTTTTCAAACTATTGATTTTAGCCATAAACCAATGACGGCATGTGAAAGAGCGCATTGTATTTACTCAAAGTACATTTAAAGTTATTCTAATTCTTTAGCCATTTCGGCACAGTAATTTTTAACAATTTCGCCAATCGTTTTTTGGCTCTCCTGTAAAGTGGCAAATTTCGATTTATACCCCTTTTCACTAGGGTGCCAGAATTAAGGCTTGTGATGTGGTACCAGGCGACGATATATATAATAGATAGATACATATAGATACTTAAATACATAGACAGCCATGACCAAGGATCAAATATTTGTGATAAATGAATACACAAAATGCCCTCGCCAGGATTCGAACCCGGAACCTCCAGCTTTGTAGGTTACTACCAACTAGGCTACGGAGGCTGACAAGCGTGATAGCCTGCTTTGCGTTATCGAGTAAACGCTAACCTAAACCTTACTTGCAAACTCATGGCATGGCTACTGAACATGCGACTCGTATTGAACAGTGATAGATTAGATGTCGTATTGTGCCGATGATCAAATACAGATCTTGTTTTCTGTTCATATCAGTGCATCAAAAAGGAAACGTGTAAGCACATCTGTTACGACATTGTGGGATTATCCGCATTGTAAAAAAGTAACACCAATATCAATTTGTTTAATTATAAAAACAAATTGATATTTTCTAATCATGAATTGATTACAGCGCCCTCTATAGCAAATTCAACGCAACTGAGAATTGTCGAGTTTGCGGACGATTGTGGTAGATACACGTCTTTGAGTGGTTTAAGGTTGTAGTACCTTCGACACATTAAGTACAGATGTCGCTAGTGATTAGTTTCACAATACCATTGACTAAATTCGCTGTGATTCACGGAAGGTCGTCTGGTGTAATTGGAAGCACGTTGGACCGGCAATCCAGAGGAAACGGGTTCGAATCCCGTGACAAGCAAAGTCTTTCGCAGTTGAGTTTTTCTATGGTAAGCACATCTGGATGCTTAGCCAAGTTGCCAATCCCTAACGCTTAGCAGCGTATCGTAGTTTTCTCTTTCTGTCACTCTTTCATATTAGTGCGACAAAGACAGTTAGCTGCCTTCCGTTTACGATTGACCATTAAGCGCTAGCGATTGGCAACTTGGCTAAGCACCCTGTTACGACATTGTGGGAAACGTGTTTGTTTGTTTTATTTATTTCGTAATATAAAATTGCAGTACAAAATTAACCTACCTTTAGTTAGATTTTCTATGGATTTTTGACCAATTTGGACGATCTATCAATCATACTCGTATTTTTGTGAGTGAAACAAAACTCTTAAGATTTTTCTCTCTTAAACGGAGAACAACCATTAAAATGTCCCCTTGTAGAAATAGGATATCTAACACAATAACACATTCATATCTTAAAGACAAACGGGTCTCAATCGCGTAAGCTTACGTTTAATTATATCCTGACGTTTTGGGCATGACGTGACACCCGTGGTCGCAGGCAGTCTGTTTGTCCTTAAAATATGACTGATAATCGTAAAAGTTTAAATCAATATACAATAACACATTAGCTGGCTTCACAACAACATAAATGATAAGTTATAAGCTCATTCAGATAAGTTTTTTTCTTCTTCTTAGTCGTTCCCTCATGGCTGAGGATCGTGACCATATGCAACTGTCCTCCATGCAGTCCGGTTCTTTGCCAAGTGGACCGCTTCGTAGAGACTACACTTTGCAGCCCTCTTGACAACATCGCTCCAACGTACTGGTATCTTCCCTCTACTGCGTTTGCCTTCCACATGCCCTAAAATTAACTGCTTCTCTAGACAATGCTTTGGTGACAGCATTATATGTCCAAAGAAGCAAAGGATACGCTCTTGACAGATATCCGCAAGTCGTTTGGTGATGCCGAGTTCCTAAGATAAGTTTTAAGCGAGCCTAAAACGTTATATCAATCTGTTTGGTATCCTATCTCACGATCAACTTATTATTTCATAAGCCAAGCATGTATGGGGTGTGCAATTTGATTTATTTTGTATCTTTGATTTATTATTATTCTTCATAGTTTCACGAACAAAACAAAACGTCGCGTATCCATAATATTATTTTGTACTGTAAACAAGTCATACTTGCATTTATGTCTACGTATTTGTCGGCTGCCGTAGCTTACTTGTAATTGGTAGTGACCCTGCCTACGAAGCTGGAGGTCCGGGTTCGAATCCCGGTAACAGCATTCGTGCACTTATCACAAAAATTGTGTTGGCCATGGTTGTTTTCTATGTATTTAAGCATTTATTATGTTGGTGCATCTATTTCATTTACAAGATGGCCACAAAATAAGTGTATAAACGTTGTCTGTGAGGTTTTGGGACTCAGAATAGGGTCTCCTAGGAGGTTTTCAGAAATTTTATAAGGGTCGATTATTGTTTTGAAAATCTGTACCCAATGAGTGCTAGGTACCTACTATAACTACTAAGAACTTCTAAAACTTCGGGAACATGGATTTATTTTAAGCAAATCTCCTAAGGGGCTTCTTCCTTCCCAAAATCTAACGTAGTAGTAGTAGTAGCGGGAAACTTTTTATATTATATCATCCCTTAACTAGTATGCACGACACAAGCCTTAATTAAGCTTACCGTGAGACCAGTTTGGTTTGTGTAAGATTGCTCCATGATGTTTTATTTGAAGGATATCCGAAAATACTGATTGCCCTCCTGATTGACTGATTGACTGATTGACTGATTGTCTCCTGTTCGTTGCCGCCGCGATTTGGGCTCTACTTTTCACTTACGATTAGGTGGAGTGGAGCCACTTTGTTGTGCCAAATGTTATTTTTATTGGGTCGGCAACGCGCATGTGACACCCTGAGGTTGCAGGCGCCCATAGGCTACGGTGACTGCTTTCCATCAGGCGGGCCGTATGCTTGTTTGCCACCGACGTGGTAAAAAAAAAAAAATACTCTAACAATTTTAATTATATTGCTGTGTAGAGTTTTTTGAAAGTGAATAGTTGATCCAAATTAATTTTAACTTTTTTAAACTAATATTTTCCAGTTTAATCCCATAATGTCGTAACAGATGTGATTACCATAGAAAAAATCAACTGCGAAAGACTCTGGTTGTCACGGGATTCGAACCCGCTTCCTCTGGATTGCCGGTCTAACGTGCTTCCAATTACACCAGGCGACCTTTCGTGAATCACAGCGATAGTCAATGGTATCGTGAAACTAATCACTAGCGACATCTGTACTCAATGTTTCGAAGGTACTACAACGTTAAGCCACTCAAAGACCACTACCACAACAGTCCGCAAGCTCGACAACTCTCCGTTGCGTTGAATTTGCTATAGAGGAGGCTGTAATCAATTCATGATTAGAAAATATCAATTTGTTTTATAACGATCTAACGATTTTAATGAAATTGCTGTGTAGAGTTTTTTGAAAGTGAATAGTTGATACGAATAAGTCTTAACTTAAAAAAAAATATTTTCTAGTTTGTGAATAAAGCTTGATCACCCAGGTAGGTAATTTTTATTATGCTTCTAAAGCTCTACTTGCAAAGGGCCAAATGGTAGACCAAATGTTACCTACTGAATGATTTTTCCATTTCATTAGATAAAGACAAGAGTCCGAGAGAAGATATCTCTAATTCCTATTGTATTGTCAAATCTACAGAAATCTTTGCTATAAATTAATCACAGGCGCCCAGCTAAGTTATGGTTACGACTTCACAATGGGCACCTTTACAACCCATTTGGATATATTTCAGTTTCTTCGTCCATTGTATTCGTGGTGAAATTACTCCATTGTTCGGACTTAGGAACAATAAAAATATAATTTCCACGTGCAAAAAGTGCCGCGTTACGGTTTTGCTTTCGAGATATAATAGAGGAAAGTCGGAAATTTCGTGGATGTACTTTTCTCGCTGAATCTGGTTTTTGTAAGCTTTTTTATTTGTCGCGTTTTTATTTAGGACTAGACAATGAATGGTCTTATGTCACCTACTTATTTGAGTGGGTTTGTACTTTACAAAGTGGGACATTTTTACTAAGCCGTTCACACATCATAATAATATTTAGTGAAATAATAACGTAGTTAGTGGGTACCTACTAACTACGTTATTATTTCACTAACTAGGAATTTCAGAATATCTTGTTATGGGTATAACAAGATATTCTTAAATTCCTATATTTAAAGTAAGTTAGCAGGTGTAAAGTTTCTTCTCATACATGTACGACAAATATATATGAAGTCTTTTTGTGTTGTCATTAGCAAAATAGTCACGCGTGAATAACTCCCGAAGCCAAATAAACCTTTTTCTTCCCAGATATCTTGTTCCGCAGCATATAATAGTGCTTATGAACAGTCCGTAAATTGGCAAAACAAATGAACCGCGGGGGACCCAAGTGGGACCCAATTAGGTAATGAGGAAAGCAATCAAGGGGATCGAAAAGTGCTGCGGCGATGTTTTTGAGAGGTTCTTATTATTCACCACTTTATCGATATCTTTTACCTTTTTTGGAGAAAAAATGCTATCATAATAAACAAGCGATTCCAGGAAAAACTTTTCTGTTATTATAAAAGAGCACATTTAAAAGCCATTCATCCTAAGCCAGCTGTCTTATCTAGTAAACAACTTTCTAAACTAAAAGTACACGTTTTGTGTTGTAAACTGCCATATTTGCCGATACCAAAATACCTGAGTCCGTATTTGTGCAGTACGTCCGTAGTGATTAGTAAATTGCTTATTTTTTAATCAAGGAAACAGCAATTAACAACTGAAAACGTGTACTTTTAGGCTAGGAAGTTGTTTACTAGATAAGACAACTAAGGTTGAATGGACTTTAGAATTGTGTATTTATTTGCTATTTTACTTACAGGCCGTGTGATGACACCTGTAAGAATATACCTATTTATCACTACTCCAACTCTTCCCGCGGGTGTCGTAAGTGTCGAGTAAGGGATTGAAGTCATTGACTATTCTTTGACAGGAGATTGATAATAGGCAGCAGGGTCGTCATAGTGGACACATTACTGCGATCGCCAATCCGCTTGGCCAGTGAGCACTTGTAATTCCTAAAGTACTTAAGGTATAACTGTAATTATGGTGTTATTTTTTAGCTCACATACTGTACTAATAAATAACAATACCAAAAACCTATCTTAACGACCTAGTTTTCATGCAAAATTAAATAAATTGAAAAATTAAGGTGAATTTTTTACTATTTTTAATTAAAAAATTTTTTTTTAGCCTTGTTGTTCAAATAATTGAGTCAAATGATTAGCTTAATTAGTTTGCTTATCTAATGAGTTCTCTAACGAGATTTTTTTTGCAAGGATAGGACCGATAACAAACGTATAATTCCAGAAATATCACGTGCGCCCGTATTCGTCTGTTTGAAATTTTGAAATGGCCGCCATTTAATTATCGTTGGCACAAAAAAAAAAATTGTTTGGTAACTTATCGATGAAATCGATTGTAGTTTAAGCCCTTAAAAGCTCCGACACCGCTAACCAAACACCCTGTATATAAAATATATACATATAACAATTGGAACAGGTACAAAGGCAAACATATTTCTTTAAGAATTGAAACAAAACATTTTGAGTTGAATTTTCCATAGTAGAGCAACAATGTAGAACAATTTTAGTTCTGAGAAATACCTAACCTAAGGTTTTGATTGGATCTAGCTCTTAGCTTCTTTGAAATAACAATAAATATATAAATATCTTGGGACATCTTACACAAATCGATTAAGTCCCACGGTAAGCTCAATCAAGGCTTGTGATGTGGGTACCAAGCGTCGATATTATCTAGCTGAACTCTTCACCAAGATACGTGAACGTTTGCAACGTTTTTAACGCCTAATTAAATCATACAATTCTAAATCTCCTAATCTTGTAAAGGCAAAAAATATTTGTGTAGGTAATAAACGACTAACTAGGTTCAGTTATTTTAAGGTTCTCTTCTCAATGTTTTTTCTAGTAAATTATGTTAATTAATAAAAATCCACTCAGTCTAGTGTCTAATTTAGAATAATTAATCCAATTAGAGTGTTTTTTACAAGCACACTTTTATTTTTTCTAAGCAAAAATAAGAACTGTTATTTTTCATTAAAAAAACATGGATGAGATAAATTCGTTTTATATAATTTACAATCGACCTCGGCTACGCACGTGCACAATACTGACACTAAAATATTCCTCTTAAATCATATAGAACATTGTGTATTATGGGCGGCAGCTAAATAAGAAATTGTGAACGAGTGTGAAAATAAAACCCAAGCCGAAGGCACGGGCTTTACTTCACACGAGTTCATAATTCTTATACCGCCCCTGGCACATACAATGTTTTTCATCACACCTGTGAGGCAAAAAAGTAAATAAAACAATATATTTTCACAAAACTACTCTAAATTAGCAAAATTGTCCCTAGGGCGTAATGATGTAATGAATACGGCGCGCATCGCCGCAGCGCATTGGCGCACTTACCGAATAGGTGTGATAAAAATTACCTTAAAATCCATTGTGTAGTTTCAAAGATATATGAACCAGGTTGTCGCTTGTCGTGAGAGTGAGGCGCTTAGACAATTAATTCTTATGAAGGTACAGTCACTCGGATAATGTCGGAGCTGAAAAATATCTAAACATGAAAGAACTAACACAGTGGCAATAGAGGCTGGCAAAGATCCCAACTAGCAAATAAGTCATATAAATCAAGAGTTATACGACCTTTAGCCATATAAGAGTTTTATAGTCGTTTTTAGTTAACCTGTTAGTCAAATAAACGTTATAAATCTGATAGTTTAGTCGTCCTACCAAATAGTCTAATTACTATGGTAAATAAACGTTTTTGCGACTTAATTATACAACAATCATGTAAAGGTTTTAAATAAAACGTTTACTTAATGATGTTCAAAGTCGTATAAACGTTTTCGTCTTATAAAGGGTTTTGAAAAAACAGAACCGTCGTAATAAGGTCATTTTTACAACGTCTACATAATTTTATTGTTGTATAAGTGATATCATAAAACCTTATCTCGACAGTTATATAGCGGTATTGAGGGTTACTTCAATATGACAAAAAGATATCAGCGGGACTGTTATCTACCTTTTATTCAACAGTTGGTTATATTAACGTCAAACAAAAACTTTAATAAACCTTTAGTTGTTGCCGAACCCGTTATAATCCTTTTATTGAACTATATGTTTTTAAATTGATTTTTAGTTACGGTTATAAAACATCATGCAATTTAAAGTCGATTTGAAATTAATATTATAAAACATCAGTCGCCATTTCGTGAGCATCACAGTACTATTTCAAAGAAAAAAACCATGGACGTTACATTGTGGAAACGGTACAAACGAAGTGGCGGACTAGTAATGGCGGCTTAGTAATGGCGGACAATTTGTAGTCGTTATAAAAACCTTTACTTAAGATAAAGTTATATTGTAGTCGTATAAGCATAAATCCATGACTTGTTCCAAAATGGCTAACCTTAACTATAATAAAATATTAAGAAATATTGTTATAAATTATAATTATTTCGAATATATTAAGAGCGCGACAGCAAAAAACTGTATATCATCATAAACTTTAACAGTAAAGTGACCTTCCCATACGAATTCAGCTCACGCCAAATGTGCAAACGCTCAATATATAGAACAATAATTTCTGTTACAAAACGTATAAAATTACCTTGTATTATTTTTCCGTACACTTTTTGTCACACACACCAAGTTTTACGCGTATCTAAAATAAATGTCAGGAGGTGTTTTATAAATAAAACTTAAAAATGTTTAGATAACTTAAAGTCCGATAAGCAATGAATAAGGATTACACTAAACCTTCTATAAAACAAAATGGTCAGTTATAAAACATTTATATGATATTTAGGTCGCGTAAAGGTTTTTGTTGTACAACGTTTTGGTCATTGCTTAATCGTTACAATACCTTTAATAAACGATTTAAGTCGCCATGCAAACCTTTATTTAACCTTTATCTCACCAATAAGTCTTATAATTTGCGCCACTTTCGCCTTTTATAACCGTTTACCTTACGTTTATATGACCAACCAAAAGGACTACAAGTTATATGCAAAACGTTGTCTCAACTTCTATACGACTATATTTTGCTAGTTGGGATATTTGTGAGCACCCTGGCCGATTGGATATTATCTGGGTCGCGTTTTATATAGTTACATTGTACAATTTCGCTGTTTGCCTCTCTAACGCACGTACATATTGGCTAGAAAGAAAGGCAAATAGCAGAATTATAAATTGTAACTTTATAAAACGCGACCCTGATGGCGACCGTACAAGCCGATTCCGTACATGGTAAGCGACAAGTGGGATATTTTTAATAAAACCGTCATAAATATAAGTATACGTAGGTACAGACAAAGGGAGGCGACTTTTATTCTATGTAGATTTTGGTAAGAACAAAACGATTTTTTTAACGCCTAATTAAACTGAATACTTTTTCAACAATATAGCCAAATGGCAAGATTGAAACCCTTTTGTTATACAGGGTGGTAATGCGTATACCGACAGACTTTACAAATGCAATTATGATCTCAAAAGAATAAATGTAATATATTTTATATATTACATGATATATCGACGCTCGCTGCAATCTCAAGACACTACCTTAACGTACTTGTAATTTGAATTCTAACAATGAAGCACTAGAATTCCAATTTCCGGCGCGTACTGTTTTGAAATACAGCGTTGTTCATAATAAAATTGATAAGTAACGAATATTATGTAATTTTCGGACCAAAAATATTAATTAGTTTTTTTTGTGGTAGACTTCTTTTAAAGTGTTTTGAATTTTTTTTTGTATACATTTTTATCAAACTATTTTCTCTAACGTCAGTATATCAAGATAAAAACTCATCGTGTATGAATTTTAATCGTGCAGGCATTTTTCAATGAGCTATAATCAAAATATTTATTTGAAAAACATGTCATTACTTATCTCTGAAACTAAGCCGAAACCTTTCTGGTTCATATGACATTATAGTCTCAAAATATGTCAAAGTCAAACTATTCTTTGTTCAAGTAAGCTTATTAATAAGCATTTTCGAATCATCTGACATTATCAAGAGAGAATAAAAAAACCTACTACTGATTCTAACCCTACACCGTTCCTGAGAAGAACCAGTAAGAAACTCAGGTGGACTTATTTTTTCAAAACAGTATAATAATACATCTTATTATTTGGTGAAATCCTTCAAGCTTGTTGGGTTACTCATTTCCACTCTGTATATACAGTAGTACTCGTCGTTCGTTTTCGAAACGAGAGAACATTTAATAGCGTTTCGCGCTTACAGCTGGAACCGATCCGCTGCAAATTCAGTGTTTAACTTCGTCAACCAGTTTTGTTGGCAGAGCGTGCCGAAAGAACAGAGAAACTGGTACCATCGCCAACACAGATAATTGATCATTTATTTACAGTACGAGTACTATACAAGCTGAGTCGGGAATTCTCGTAGCATTTTAGAGTTGTCGTAGGGACTTCTCGTTTATTGAGTTCCGATATACAATACATATTTCATCGATACATTGTTAGTGTTTGTCAATAAGTCCCTTCGTTAGATCCTCCGCATATTCTGACCGAAAACTATAAGGACCGAGAATTTGTGGAACGTGTGCCGTTAGATGTCAATCACCCAAGAAGTACAGCGAAGCACAGCGGAAATGGAGATGGATCGGGCATACTCTTCGAAGAGATACCTACAACGAACCTGCTCGTGGTCGCCCTGTACACACGTGGAAAAGAAGCGTGGAGAGCGAATCACGAGCCGTAGGTCTGACCTGGAGCAAAGCCGAGAAGGCTGCTCAAGACAGAAAAGCGTGGAAGGATCTTGTGGAGGGCCTCCACAAGATCCTTCCTTTTCCTAGGAACTAAATACAACAATAACAACAAAATTGTACATCAAAACATAAACGACGATTTCCTTATTCATAAACGTCTCCTAACATAGCAACTATAGCAAGCCGCTAAGTATAAAGGGTCAAACAATACTTGGAAAAATTTATGAATAAGGGAGTAGAAGTGCATCAAAATAGAGAACAAAATTTTGTTGACAAAAATTGTGTTTTGTCTAGTTCAATATGTATATGGTTTGTGGGCAGTTTCAAACACAAAAATAAACCAGTTTCACGTACATATCAGTTACACGTACAGATCTGCTGTTCAAATAACATGACGAACAAATCCATTCAACCGTTCGGATGGTGGAATTTAGGTACGAATATGTTAGCCCAATTGGACGTAGGCAAACCTAACCCGCAAAACTATGTCAAAATAGAAAATTATAACCAAAATCCAGTAGATGTGGGTATCAGTGCTAAGTACCCACTGTTAAGGGCTGAAGAGCATTTCTCCGAGCGTTTGATGCAAGAACTTTTGGATATATTGGTAGACGTAGTTGAGAACTACCACGATATCGAAAAATGTATGAGATAGCCACGGAAATCGGGTAATAATGTTGCCAACGAAGTCACGGCGGTTGAAACGCTCGGAGAAGTGCCCTGAAACTTATGTAATAGTTTTCAGGTGGCTTATGATGGTTACGCGTTTGCCGTTTATCGTGCTACACTTCTTTTTCGCACTTGCATACTTTTTAGAACCTGACGGCAACAATGACAAACGATTAAACATGGGACCACCACCACATTGCGTATGAATTCTGTATGTGTTTTTATTTTTGTTATATCATTCTTTTAACTGACATCATTGTCCAATGATGTTGAATATCGTACTCTGCATTTAATTATATGTAATTTCTGTAACATTACTTCCGACGCGTAACTATTGTTATCAAATAATTATTTCATATAATTTCATCATAACCCTACAGCGTTCCTTTTAATTTTAACTCTTTGACGATTATTATTCAAAAAGCCTAATTAATTGCAATTGTAGGTATAGGTGTCAAGACCGCTAAGCTTAAGTGGGACTGAGCTGGGCATGTTTGCTGTATGCACCCGGCAAGGTGGGCCAAAATGGTTTCAGATTGGGACCCATGGGAAACCTTCGATGGTGCTGGCCGGGGCATTGGCAGACCGAGAAGGAGATGGCGGGTTGACCTGGACGCATTCTATCCAAATTGGCGGGAGAACTGTGACGACTGGGCCGAATAGAGGAAAAGAGGGAAGGTCTTTGCTCAGCAGTGGGACACTAAACTGGGCTAATTAAGGCCTGATCGTTTTTAAAAAGATAATGCTTGGCCTATATTTCGAGAATGATATGTGTATACCAATTTAAGCGTATTACTAAACACTTTATTTATTCTTCCCAAAGAATCTACTAAAGTCCTGGATAAGGCTAAAGATCATTAGCCTTAATTATACTCCTCAACTTCCGCTCAAACCGAATATTACACAAATTTTGTAGCAGTCATCTCGCGCTTAACATTGACTTGAGCAAAACTAATTATGAAAGTTGCATTGTTCGCACCCAAACTTTGTTGGCTGTAGTTTTCAATCCAAATTTCTATCCGCAAACGTGCAGAAAATTTGCCGTAGAGTGTGGAAAACAAATTGGGATAAAATGAAATAACCGTGACTAATTAATTTTTGTATGAAATGAAATAACCATAACGAATTAATTTTGTAAGGAGTAGGTAGATGCGTTTTAGATGATGATCAATCAAAGCACGACAAATCTTTGTTCACCTTACTAAAGGAGAAGCGTATGAGGCGCCACGAGCAGGCCTCCAACCCTCGACCACCTGGGGGAGCACACACCTGTCGTGTGTGTGGACGCGGGATCCTCTCCCGCATGGGGATTTATATATAGCCACGAACGCAAGTGTCGTTTGGATGCTACTTAAAACATCTGACACAAATGGAAAAGCCTATTATATAGATGCGTTTGCGAATAAAACTAATATTGTGGTGTAGGTGTACAATAAGGCTCGCTTGCATCACATCACATCACTTCATCAGCCTATTATACAGTGTGTAAATCTAATACGGGCGATCAAATAAACCAAACATGGGGTTCATTAGTGTAATCATGGATTACAAGGATTTTTTTAAGTTACTCTTAATTATGACCCCACAGAATTTTTTTAAGATTATCAGAGCAGCAATGTAGGTACGAACATTTGTTATTGTTGATATGGCAGGTATGTCATCTGCTTTTGAAATTAGCTGTCCACGAGTGCTTAGCTCGCGTATGTTGCTCTACATTGCGCGCCGAATTATTTTGTATGGAAAATTTTGTTGCTCTAATTTTAAGTAAAAGTTATTTGAATGTACTGATTATATCGTAACCTAACACCCGTCAAGAGCTTCGCCCGTATTAGACTTACACCCTGTATAGTTCACTGCTGAACATAGGTCTCTCCAATTACTTATACCTTAGCCTGACGACACCCGCGGGAAGAGTTGGAAAGTCGCCGATGTGTGGAGCAAAAAAAAATCTTAGTATGTCTTTAAGAAGTACAATCTCTCTGCTTTCCCTTAAGGTTGACTGGTAGAGAATGCCTCATGGCATTAAATTTACTTTTCTGCAATAAAATTTAAATAAATGGATAAAATAAATGAGTACAAAAACTTGGATGGATTTTTTTTTTTTTTTTTTATACCACGTCGGTGGCAAACAAGCATACGGCCCGCCTGATGGAAAGCAGTCACCGTAGCCTATGGGCGCTTGCAACCCCAGGGGTGTCACATGCGCATTGCCGACCCAATAAGAACTTGTACATTGCCAAAATTCGTTAATTATAAGATAATAATATGTACATTGCCAAGAAAAGGCTTAATTATGTCATACATTGTTGACGCTATTAATCGTTTATCCATGGGTTAGCGGCTTAACCCTGGATTGTACGAGTGGATCTAAAAGGATCTAAATTATGGAATCACTATGTTTTACTTTATTAAGCTTACGGTGGGACTTGGTAAATTTGTGTAAGAATTTCAATTAACCACGCATCCGTAGTTAAAAAAGGGCAACATAAAATGTCGCATTTCACAAAAAAAATGTTTTATGGAATCTTTAAATACTAACTGTATAAAAAACATTGTTAATATGAAACAATAGTTTTTTTTAGGGACAGTTGTTTTTGTTTCGTAGGACATGCCTAGGAAGTTGTTCCTAGGTATTATTCTATTTCGTTTTTTCCCAGCCAAAAGGTAGGGTTTGTGGCAAAGGAACATTGAAATCAGTTCATTTAAACGCGAAACGCTGTTTTCGAAAAATCTTGATTACCTCCAAAAATTCCTGTACGCTTAGCACATTATTCGTATGTCAGGATGTCGCCGCGAGATAGATTTTTTCTTTTACCAATTATATGAATAAAGGAGGGATTGATAGTCTATCTCGCGGCGACATATTGTCGCACTGATCTTGTGCTAAGCCTACTGGTAGTTCAATCCCGGCGAAGTCATTGATTTTTTTTTATGAATGTCAACCAAAGTCAGGACGCCCAAAATTTATATCGTTGCACGAAACACGCGATGGCTTCACGAGGGAATGTATAATGAAATGAATTACTGCTTAGTTCAATAGATCATGAAGCAAACCTAGCATTTTAGTTGTTTTTACTGCCAAAGTAAATTGTTACGCAGTGTATTTGCGTGGCCTATATTACAGGCCACGCAAATACACTGCGTATCAATTTGGCGTCAAACACATAGTGACCATAAGTATATATCGACGCTGGAAAGGAGAAATTGGGTAAGCGACATTTTTGAAGATATTGAGTTATACACACCGTTAGAATCGGCAAATTTTTCCGCGTCGAATGAGCTAGGTTTCGTATCCATCTGACAACTTTTGTGTCGCTTATCCCATCGGTGATTTAGAGAACTTTCGATCATTTTTTACTACTAAACGACTTGGTTTTTGACAACTTTTAAGAAAATGGAGATTAGATAAAATATAATTCAACATAATGAATTTTGGATCATTTTACCTATTTGTCATGACAGGTTAAATTTTACTTGGATATTTTTGCTGTGTAACAACTAATCATCACTTGTGGGTTAGCTATTTCTACCTGACTGTATGATATGTTCTCATGTCGTTTGGACAATTTTACCTTTATCTTAATTTAAAATTAAAGACGGTTAAACAATATTACTTAACTATGATATCTGAACTATTGGCGTTTATCCATTTTTACCCCTACATTTATTTATGAACCATATGTCGCTTAGGTATCCCTTTTTACCTGAATTTACATTAGAATACTCGTACTACTGTCACTTATCCTAACTTGCATGAATGAAATGTCAGTAAAAAAGTTAGCAACAATTTGCATACATAAATGTCTGCTATTTTATTCTTTGTCACGTTATGTAGAAACATTTGGCAGAGGGGTTGTCCTGTCAATTTTTACTCTGCGTTAAATAAAATGTTTTTGGAACTTTAATAAATAAAAATAAAAAAGAAATAGGTACTAACTAAAAGTGTTATCATAACGTAATACGATGGATAAACATACCAACAGGTACGGTTGTTAAAAGTAGATAGTTTTCAAGTGCCTCGTTTGTAGGTAGGTACTAACTATTGTTGGCTCAATAACGAGTTATCCTTGTTGATTTTGCATGTTTTAACCCTTAAATGCATGACCTTGACAAAGATTTATTCTAATTTGAATTCTGGCTTGTTGTCAATAGAGTCGAAAATACATGATGCATGATGCAACCCTTAAATGCATAGTGATGTATCACTATGCATTTAAGGGTTAAAATAAAGAGAAATGATCTCAAATAGAAAAACAAAATATATTTGTTTTTAATACTCAACAATAACTATTACTTACTCACATACTTACCTACTTTTTGGAATAAAGTTAAAAAAATACCTAAAACAGTGTCTTTCTTTTTTCACGTGTAAGTAAATTCGTTTACTAGTCACGGAATGTTACTCTTGTAATTGAAATGACTGACTATGAAGTCTAAAATAATTTCTCATTTTAAGTATGTGGATATTTCTTACTGATATATTTATGCTATTTTTTTCAATTTATATATTTTTACCCGAATATAAAATAAGCCACATCGGCAGTTAGATAATTTTAACATGATGAATTTGTTATGTAAGTCTCTGGTGGACTTTTTTACCTTCCTTATTTCTTTTACAACGTGTTGGTTAGATAATTTTACCTGAATCAATTTTTCCGACCATTTTGCTTAAGCGACAGTAAATCCTTAAATAACACTTGAATACGTTAAATAATTAAAACATCACATAGAAAACATATTTATGTCCATAAATAATGCTTCAATTATTTGATTTGGCCTCCTAATTCATTTTAATGATTTTTTTTCCAAAATCTCGGCGGTTTTTTGCCTCTCCTGTAAAGTACGCACTGTGTCGCTTATCTAATTTCTCCTTTCCAGCGTCGATATATTCTCCATCGCAATAGGTTTAAACAACAATAACTATGTAAAAGATAACAATTTTTTACGCTTCTCATGCACACAGGATGACGGAGAATATCTAAAACTCAATAAACAGAATTAACGATCTAAAAAACGTATAAGGTCAAGGAAATAATAAATTATCTTCATTCACCGCTTCAGCCATAAGACGTCCATTGCTAAAGATAGGCTTCCCCTTTGGACCTCCACATACACCGGTTGAAAGCGACCTACATCCAGCGTCTCCCGGCGATCTTCATAAAGTCGTCGTAAAGAATCATAGTAATGAAGTAGTACATTACGACACAAGTGCAAAAAACATGAAATTCGAAACGAGTCGCGATGTTTTAAAACACAACTGATACGGAGTGCCATAAAGAGTGATTTTCGTTTTTGCACGTGTCTCGTACGACGTTTTTCAGTACAGATGGCCCTCCGCAGTTTTGGATCTGACTTAAAATGACCCACTTCTCGCACTGTAGTCTAAAAAAGGCACCGTCTGTACTAAAAAAATATAATCCTAATCCTATTTCAATCCTTTTTACCATCAATTTATAGCCATTATTAAATGATGGGGTATATCTAATTCTGATAGAGCTGTGTCAAAAGTGACGTTTTTTTATCATATCATTTTACATCGATAAAAGTGTCCAATAATTGTCGACCTTTATCAACTTGTCTTTATCGGGTGACAACGATTTCAATAGTTTTGTTACTCGCCAGACAAAAAGATATTAGTATGATATATGGTCTATCAAGACTTAGTTACAATTATAATATTATATGTCATTTGTCATACATTAAGAGGACTCAATTCGACTTTTTTTTATTCGTATGTCACTAGATATCTCCGAGAATCGGTAACCTTTTTTAGGGTTCCGTAGTAAACTAGAAACCCTTATAGTTTCGCCATGTCCGTCTGTCCGGTTGTTCGCCTGTGCATCTGTTTGTTTGTCCGCAGCATAGTCTAGTGGCAGTTAGTACTAGAAATTTTGTCAGCCTCCGTAGTCTAGTTGGTAGTGACCCTGCCTACGAAGCTGGAGGTTCCGAGTTCGAATCCCGGCTAGGGCATTATTTGTGTATTTATTTATTACAAATATTTGTTCCTTGATCATGGCTGTCTATGTATTTAAGTATATGTATCTATATATTGCCTATATATTATCTATATATTGATGCCGTGTGGTGACGGCAGTAAGAATACATTTGTCACCACCCCAACTCCTCCTGCGGGTGTCGTAAGAGTCGACTAAGGGATTAAAGTGTCACTGACCATTCTACAAGATTGATGATGGGGAGCAGCGTCATCATAGTGGACACATTACTGCGATCGCCAATCCGCTTGCCCAGCGTGGCGATTATGGGCATTTACCTCCTAATGCGTCTATACGCCTAGTTAATAGGAGAGGCCTACGTCCAGCAGTGGACTAACATAGGCTGATGATGATGACCTATATATTATATGTATCGTCTTCTAGTACCAACATCACAAGCCTTAATTGAGCTTATCGTGGGACTAGGTTGATTTGTGTAAAATGTCCCAAGATATTTATTTATTTGCATTTGGTACTGGTGACTCTTTCTCGAAAGCTTGTAACTTGTAATATAAGCGGAAATCCTTATCTAATTAAAAGTGTTGAAAAGAGACTTTCACTTGTATTACAAGTTACAAGCGTTCAAGAAACGGGCCCTAGGTATATATATTAACCACGCTGGCAAAGTGTGAAAAACAGGTAGAATAAAATTTAGATACATTTGTTTTTTCGTGTACCTCCTGTTGTCGTAAAGAAGAGATGTATTTTTTATTTTGCTGTAAGGATTACAGCAATATTTGAAGGCATCGTTGAAGAACTCTTAAAAAAAAGTAATGGTCTTGACAGAAAGATTTTTTGTAAGGTCAATAATTTAAGCTTCAGAATAAAAAAAATTGCCGCTCCTCCCTAACTCCTAATACGTGGGTCCAAAAATATGGAAGAAATCATGAATAAATGGGCTTCTAGAAAATGAAATTATTTCGAAAATATTCTTTTCTACAATTTTGAATAACTACGGAACCCTACACTGAGCATAGCGGGTGCTCTTGGCCGTTTTTTTTAAATATGAATGGGTATATCCTCGAAATAGTAATGTTGGCACTAAGTCGGGGCTTGACGATGTGATCTTGGAGAAATTAATAAAAAATAGTGGTGATTATCATCGGCTTAACTAACATACTTAAATTAGGTTACTCGATCAAAGAACCTGCCACTTTATTACCGTCTTTAATTTAAAGTTGCGTGTATTTTAAAATCCAATTTAACACCATAAATTAAAATAATGAACATTCTTGATATAATAACATAAATTGTATACAACATTTTTAGATACGTTAAGTAACTCAAAAAAAATGATAAAATGATTCCAGTGTAATGATTTACCAGAAGACGCGATTTAATAAAAACCGTTAATAAAAAACAATAATAAATAAGTCTGTGTTAGTCTACTTAGCCTATAAAATATCCAATAATATTGCTAAAGTTAATACTAAACGTAATAAAAATATAAATCATAATAAAAACCATGAACTAAGTTACTTATAACGGTGGTCGATTGCAATATTTATCATTAAATTGTCTATGGTTTCATTAAAATATTATATTCTTCATACTAACTACTCATTTCAGATGCAGAAAAAAAACCTATGTAAATAGTTTGTTTAATTAAAAAAAAACTCACCATAAATCTCCCCCTTAAATCTTCAACTAAAAAGTTTCTTATATAAAACTTTAACTTCCACCATTACGGCACTTTTAAGTTTAAGAAATTTTATTTGAAGTTCACAAACTATCTACGTCACTGGTCTCAGTACAATTCACCAAAGTCGAACGATTTCGAGCTACGAACTTTCTCTCTCGCAGATTCGTAGACCTTCTACGACCGCCTCGCGTAAACGCCGGCTACGAACTGGCGCTACGTAGGTACGTCTACGCGATGCACGCGTCTGTGAAACGACCATTTTTGATCGACTCCTAATTGGTAAACTCAGGCTCTTTTTGACTCAGTTTAAAGACAAAAACTTGACATTTCGAATACCTTTTTTTATCGGTATTTATTTTAAAAACATGTACAGTTAATATTAATATACACAAATTAAATCTAACTAATGAAAGAATACTATTTAAACGGATTATATCGCGTATATCAATTAAAGGCTTTGGCAGCCTTACCGAACAAGAGGTGCCTTTCCTTACGGATGAGGTCAATATTTTAGGTGGTGTACTAGCAGGCCCTAAGAATACTTCATGCTTAATGCATTTCGTAAACTAAGTTAGATCAAAACAAAATTGTGTTTGATAACAATAAAATAAAACTACAAAATGCATATTTATTACTTACGGTAATCGAAAAAAATATTAATCTAACTAACCTAACCTAGATCTGAGATTGGCCCTTTTGGCATTTTACCGAGGATGCTGGCGGCTTTTCCTCGCTTTATCGCAATACTGATGCGTTGTGCGGGAAAATCGCCAGCTCCTCGCTCTTTAATTACGTTAGCCGAACGTTTCGCGATCTCAGCAAACAATTTGCGTGCGCTGGGACCCCATGAAGCTAAAGTTTCTACGCCAAACAGTACAAAATCGTACTCTTTGCCGAGGCCCTTATGTTTACAACGGTTTGTTAAAAATTCTGCATTTTTAGTCACAGCGGCCGCCTTAACCGTAGTCCATTGAAGATAGGACGGTGCCAGAGTACGCAGGTAGCATCCCACAGCAACATTCGTCCCATTTTAATATGCACGAATACCATTTTTTTCATAATTGTATATTCTGTAGTTAAAAAATGAGTAGGGACTTTTAACAACTTTGATAGCTGATATCTCCAAAACGGGTCACTTAAAGAAATATTTAATGTATAAGTTTTGTTTTATATATTTATAATGCAATGTATTATGTTTAAATGAATAAGAAATGAAATAATATATCTCTTAAGTACCTTTACACAATTTTGAAGACTTTCTATTGATGTCTGTCACGCTTATGTGCATCGAAAAAAAGGACTCCGCAAAATGGCCGGAAAAACCGTTCGGTCAATTTGGCTGAAATTTTGTGGAAATCTAGCCTCAAATACTCTGATCAACTGTGCGAAATTATAATTACAATTAATTACACAATTTTTAAATATTTATAACGATTTAAGTTCAACGAAATTTTAAGTAATTGTGTATGATGCGGGTTAATACGAGGTTGATTAGGTATTTGATTACCTGGATACGGCGAGGATAGTCCGTCGGTTCCTCTCTCTGCGACCTTAACCACCGACAACCCAGTTCCCGGCGGGTTAGGTTATGTTTTTATAATGTGTTTGAAAATAAAGAATGTTAAAAATAACAAGAAAAATCTAGTAGTTAATTATCAAGTTGAACGTTTTCCTTCATTCCGTTATATAACCATAAAATGTCTCTGCAAACATGAAAATTACGTTTTCGAACGTCAAATTTTATATTTTTCTCCTTTTAATGGCCATTTAAATAGCCCCCGTGACATCATTAAATAACCAAATCGCTAAATCAAGCAAAAAACGTTTCAACTGCGGAGTTCAGATTGCACGAGAAAATACTGTATCGTGCATGTTATAAGAGTCAAGTTTTTTTGTTCTGGAGTTTGAAAAGAGCACTTTTCCATGTCACAGAGTGCATGTTTGTCCGTAAATAGCTGGGTGCGACGCTTTACGTCGACTTTTCACGAAGAGCAAATATTTGGACGAATTAAATGAAATATTTTTACATACTGGGAGGGTGAAGTGTTGACCTTGTTTCGTAAGTTTTGTGTTTGAAGTTATATAAATCTTCGTTCGGTTCTACTAGGTACTAGTATAATAGTCCTCCTCATTGTTTTCGATGACGGTGACCCCAAATAAACTCTCTATGGACGTTGTCTACTGTGAGCCCTGATATGGCTGGCTAGGCCGAACTTTTACTCGTCTGCAATTAGAACAATAGAGTTGACCAAGGTACTAGTAAGTACTAGGTAAAAGTGATCAACTTTATGGCAGTTAAGCACTGGTCTCACTGCGAGCTACTAAGCTATGAACTATCGGCTATAAACAAGAACAAAAGATACGCTCTCCCGTGTAAATAAAAGAGACATGGCGATACTCACCCAGCTATCAGTTATGACCGCCGGGCGAGTATCGCCGTGTCTCGTTTTTTGACACGGGAGTGCGTATCTTTTATTCGTGTTTATGGCCCGTAGTTCATAGCTTAGTAGCTCGCGGTGAGACCAGGTGCCTTAGGATGCAGTAATAACTAATAAGGACGAAATTGTTCGTAACTTTTAGGGTTCCGTAGGAAACTAGGAACCCCTATAGTTTCGCTATGTCCGTCTGTCCGCAGTATAGCTCTGTGGCCGTTTGTATAAGTTAGTTCAAATTTCAAGTTGACAAAAGTGCAACATAGAACCTTAGAACATTGTAATATTGAGACCTGGCTGCAATATTACTGTGTGGTGACGGCAGTAAGAATACATTTGTCACCACCCCAACTTCTCGTGCGGGTGTCGTAAGAGTCGACTAAGGGATTGAAGTGTCACTGACTATTATTTGATAAAAGATTGATGATGGGCAGCCGCGTCATCATAGTGGACATATTACTGCGATCGCCAATCCGCTTGCTCAGCGTGGCGATTATGGGTATTTACCTCCTAATGCGTCTATACGCATAGTTAATAGGAAAGGCCTACCTCCAGCAGTGGACTATCATAGGCTGATGATGAATGAATGAATGAATATTGATACAGCGATATGTTATCCAAATAATATGTGCTTCACTAATAACATACAAATATCACTCTGTATATCGAATATTTGCCAGCCTCCATAGTTGGTAGTGGCTACATAGCTGGAGGTTCCGGGCTCGAAATTTGGGACATAAAGCATCGCAAATTTCGAAGGAAGATAATGACGTTATGAAATGATTTCCACGAAATATATCAACAACTAATGATTTTAACAGTGTAAACAGAAATTATAAACTATGTAGCACTGACGTTCTGTTAAATCTTCCTCTATTTTCTAAAAGACTCATAAATTAATACAATTGTTAATAAATATTAAATAAATAAATAATTATTTTTACAAAACCAAGTTTTACAAGTAAAAATTGAATAAAATAAACTAACCTTCGTAAATTAATAAAATTTTTAATAAATATATAAATATTTATTTTTATAAAACCAAGTTTATAAGTAAAAATTGAACAAAATAAACTAACTCTCGTTAATTAATACAATTGTTAATATATATATAAATAATTATATTCATAAATCCAAGTTTATAAGTAAAAATTGAACAAAATAAACTAACCCTCGTTAATTAATACAATTATTAAGGAATATATAAATAATTATAAAACCGAGTTTACAAGTAAAAATTGAACAAAATAAACTAACCCTGAGGAAATAAAATTATCTGTACAAAAATTACGTATATAAAAAACCGGCCAAGTGCGAGTCGGACTCGCGCGCGAAGGGTTCCGTACCATTATCGATTTATTATAAAAAAATACAGTTAAATCAACCTACCTCAAAAACTATAGAAGATAATTTAATCAAACCAAAAATCGTTGATAGAGTTTATTAATGTGCATAACATTTTTTTTTTTTGAATTTTATATCGCGTAGTTTAAAAAATAGAGGGGGGGGGGGACACATTTTTCAGACTTTGAGAGCTGATATCTCGAAAACGATTTGCTTAAATAAACATGACATTTATAAACCTTCATATCATTTTCAAAGACCTTTCTATTAATACCCCACACGCTTATATACAACAAAAAAAAAATTCTATCCCTCAGTTACATGTATGGAGGGCCCCCACCCCAATGGTTTTTTTTTACAATTTAGTATCATAATCCTGTAGCGGATCATATAACACATATCCTTACCAAATTTCGTTACTGTAGCATTTATAGTTTCCGAGTAAATCGGCTGTGACAGACGGACAGACGGACAGACGGACATGACGAATCTATAAGGGTTCCGTTTTTGCCATTTTGGCTACGGAACCCTAAAAATAAGCCTATTTTTTATATACGTAATTAGCTCCGTGCCTGATGATGGGGTGCACAGAAGGCTGACGGAATAACGTAGCTGAATAGCAACTGCTATTCGCTGGGCGAGGTAATAGGCAGCTCTCTGGTCTCCATTATAAATTACAAATATTAGATGTCATATACCAAAGAAAAAAAACCTAGTTCAGTACTGCAATGTACGAGGATTCGAGTTCTTGTGTGCTAGATTTTGCAACTTGCTGTATCATCGTCATCATCATCATCTCAGCCATAAGACGTCCATTGCTGAACATAGGCCTCTCCTCTGGACCTCCACGTGTACTGGTTAGATGCGACCTGCATTCAGCATGTCCCGGCGACCTTCATACCTTCATCTTTTGGTATATGACATGTAATATTTATAATTATAGGACATAATACCTAGTATGACTACAAAAAATGACAAAAAAATATATTTTTTTAATATAATTTGCTTTGTTTCACAAAACTTGTGTATTATAATTATTCTTCATCAAACCAAACTTGTCACAATAGTACCCAGTCTACCCTACAGCCTCTGTATCGTACCACGAGTAAGGATAGCTGCTCTAATGATTTGGTCCGCATATTACAGCCACTGTCACAGCCGAAGTGATAAACGGGCGCATATTTTATAACCCCGCCCTCTTCATACCCAAACCCAACCATCACAATCTCTCACCACAATTTTACCGTTAATCTATTTCGACTCTCGGTCTGTGTGAGTAAGGCCCTATTTGGGTAGCATGGGGACAATATGATACGAGGTTTGTAAAGTGATGTGTTATAATGTGAATGTAATAAGCACGTTGCATAATGACATGTCATTAGCCACGTCGGCCTACTGAATATGTATTTGTTGAAGTGTTTGAATGGATTAATTTTACCGGAGTGTTGCGCATTAGCGTTAAGTAAATAAATCATCATTATATCAGAAAGACGTATATTTTAGGGCAAATTGTTTGCAAGGGAAATATTCTTTGGAGCCCATTAAACATTAAGTAAACTAAAGTTGATTTGATATTAGTAGTGGGTAGCTAGGCACATACCAGCAATATGATTGAAATAGAAGAACATTTTTAAAAGAGGTAAACACTTTTACGGAGACTTTGTTGTTAAGTTATATGAAGGCGTATTGTTTAAGATACGTACTAAGAAAAATATACGTTACTGAGACGCTCCAAGTTTTTTATTGCACTCAACCCTCGGCCACTCTAAAACCATGTTAAAATGACAAGTAGTAAGAGATTTCTTACAGGCTAATTCTTATTTAGTTTGACACTGGTGTCTCACGACCATGTCCGAAAGTTAAAGGTTTCCAGAAAGGTGAAAATTAGGTGACGTTTCTGTACACAGAATTTGCACTATCTTTGACCATTTATTTAACGTAGCTGCCATAGATAGTATAAGCGTCACGTAAGCGACATTCTCGTGGAATGCTCCACAAACAGATTTTTAACGTCAGTGTGACAGATATGTTCACGAGTGGCCTAGAAATCAAATTGGTTAACTGTACAGTCGAGGACAGAATTATTTCACGTCCCCTAGATACAAAGCGCATAATTATGCAGGGGGGTAGTTAGGTAAGTTAAGTAGCTACTACATATTTCTTTTCGTTTCATTGTGTTCAGCTTTTACTTCGCCAATTTGCACTATTTGTGACAAATAAAAAATAATAAAATAAAATATCGGCAATTTTTCTTTGTCACTCTAATGACGCTTTCGTTTTTTTTTATTTGAAATGAGCTTACTCATGATCACAGACTAGCCAAGGGTAGAGACGCGGGCCTACGATGGATTGAGTTTGCTCAGAAGGTGCCTATTCACCCTTGACTTGAAGGTTGACGGGTTATATGATCTCGGGAATATAGACACTGGCAGGGAATTCCACTCCTTGGCAGTGAAGAAGACGCGAAGCGCTTCGTACAAATAAATGGAATATCTACAAAGTAAGGATAGAACCCGGCCGTGCGTCTAGAATTTTGATGGTAAAATGGGGATGGCGGAATTAGCTCGTGAAGCTCTTGAGCACGCTCCCCGAAGTGCAATCTGTAGAACACTGTAAATTTCGGGATTTGTATTTTAAAAACTTCGGTGTTCCGAAATTTAAACAACTTCGGTGTTTGTGGTAGCAGGCCTGGACACTCCAATGAATGATTTACCAAGCGCATTTACCCCTGTGTACTCAACGAAGTGTTACTAAAGCTTGTTCACGAAATAAAGTAGCCATCGTAAAATCAGTCTCTACTGTTACGCAACAGTCCCATGTAGTTTCTGCCATGGGACTGTAAATTGATTCTTCTGATTTATGCTTAACAATCCAATATCCTAAAGCATTCACTGAAAAGTCGTCAAAATCAAAATAAATTCATATAATGCTTAATGCAAAAGTTCAGGCCCAAAAAAGTGCGAACTTCCGAGACGATTTCAACAATGTTAGTCTTGAAATAGTTAAAAAAAAATGTAGACACGAGATTCACAGTTTATTATAGTATCGCTTTTGTTATTTAGTTATAACTCATTGGGAAACTAAATGACCAAAAATGGTAAAATAAGAAGAAACACTGCTTAAATCCAGAAGATTAAATAAAAGTCCATAATTATGGAGAAATTGATATAAATCTCAACCATATTAGCGTCCGAGAAGATAGGCAAACAGCCCTTCTTTGTAATAACACCTATACTAAGGTATGGTCTCATACAAAAAAAGAATTATACAGCAATGGCTACTTTATTTCGTGAGCAAGCCTTATTGGATTCTCGCACGGTGACGGAACAGTTCTCATTTCCTCAATCGGTGTCGCCTTCTAATGGCTATTGTACTATTGACTCGAGGACGTGTCCGAGCTCGTGAGTTGGAATTGTCTCCAGGGATAATACACGCGGAAGTCCTTTTTCCACTCCATTTGTTGGTAAAAGACTTCCGCTTGTACAGGTTAAGGACATTTATTTAACTTTTATTTTATTTATTTGGAGATCCAACAGCAGTGACATAAACATAAGACATGTTAGTGTAGACAGCCAATTACAGGAACTCACAGACAGTTATATGTAGTATATAGATACTTATCTGACACATAATAAAACGGTACTGCCTTATTTTTCCAAGCTTAATTACAAATGTAATTCGTCTCCCTCACACACACACAAAAGGCTACTTTGTCGTTTTTTGTAAATCATCGTCATTATCATATCAACCGAAAGACTATTCTTGTCAGCCTCCGTAGCCTAGTTGGTAGTGACCCTGCCTACGAAGCAGGAGGTTCCGGATTCGAATCCCGGCGAGGGCATTCTTTGTGTATTTATTTATCACAAATGTTTGTTCCTTGGTCATGGCTGTCTATGTATTTAAGTATCTATATGTATCTATCTATTATATATATATCGTCGCCTGGTACCCACATCACAAGCCTTAATTGAGTTTACCGTGGGACTAGGTCGATTTGTGTAAGATGTCCCAAGATATTTATTTATTATTTATTTATTCTATTTTTTCCTAATCACTAAACGGAATGAATCTTTAAAAGATAAAATAAATAAATAAATATCTTGGGACATCTTACACAAATCAACCTAGTTCCACGGTAAGCTCATAAGGCTTGTGATGTGGGTACCAGGCGATGATATATATAATAGATAGATATTTGTGAATAGATCTAATATTTGTGATAAATAAATACACAAATAATGCCCTCGCCGGGATTCGAACCCGGAACCTCCAGCTTCGTAGGCAGGGTCACTACCAACTAGGCTACGGAGGCTGACAAAAAAGAATCACCGTTATTTTTGTAACAGCCTTTATACTACGTTATAATCAAGATGTCTCAATGTTTGGATACCAAGCGTTGTAAGTGACCTATAAGAAATATGCAGATTTCGCAAAACACGTGCAAAGCTAAACGATCCATCTTTTACCTTGAAGCTGTTTATTTTAGCGTAAACCTCTTATTCATAATATGTTAACTGTATACTCGTAATCGATCAGTGACATGGTTCCGTCAGCGAGCATGGAAATAAAATTACAAGTATACGCCATTAAGGTTGTTATTATTCCATTATTCAAATGCCACGGCCCTTATTCTAAGCCAAACGTCTGACACTGATTTTGCATTCCTTTCATACACTTGCTCAAAACCTGTTGTGTAAAATGAGAAGGAACGTTTAGAGATATATCACATCTTCATTTGCGCATGACGAATAGAATCTTTCACATGTATTGTGAAGAGCATAAATATATTTACATTTTTTCACTTTACGCCCTCGATATAAGGAGAAAAGCTGTATCCATATTTGTGCCCGTTCAGGTAAAATCGGATGCTACATTGAAATTTAATGCCTGTTGACTTCAGGAAATGATTATAGAGAGAATAGATAATGACGAAATCAGTAGGAAATTTCTATGAATAATTTATGTCCTGAATTAAAAAAATGGTATGTCGTCGTGCTCAGAAACCTGTATTAAGTAAAAACAGCCTACCTTAGTCCACTGCTGGTTGTAGGCCCCTCCTATTAACTATGCGTATTAGGAGGCATTAGTAGGTAAATGCCCATAATCGCCACGCTGGGCAAGCGGATTGGCGATCACAGTAATGTGTTATATCAAAGAATGGTCAGTGACACTTCTGTCCCTTAGTCGACTCTTACGACATCCGCGGGAAGAGTTGGGGTGGTGCCACATGCAAATTAGGTACTGCCGGCACCACACGGTATATAAATGTATTATGTATGGTCAACGATTTCTTTTCAAAATGTTCATTGACGAAGTTTAATGATGTTACGGATGACAACATTCACTTAGTGACTTCTTAAAATTTAAAGTGCTTATTTCTTTTCACTTAAAAATATTAGCTACAGATTGGCTATCCTTGTACAATTTTTCGCAAAGAAACTTCAAACTTTCAACTTGAATAACTTACAAATTGCTTACTGAAGTATCAAATAGAAAAACCTAGAAGCTTTGAAGCAATTCGCTTTGGCGGAGATGGGTCTAGAGTAAGCCGGTCCAAAGGCTTCGATTCACAGTTCACTTCAGATTTGTGCAACTAGCGGGATTTACGCGTTTGCAGATGATCCTGAAAGGCTATTTTGTTGAAATAAAAATATGACAGCATTTGATATTTTATTTTCTGAACCTGACCTATTGAATGGATGAAAAGACTGATTTATTCGGTTTTCATTTTTTTTAATCTAAAACGTAACTATTACACACCAGCGGTCCTAGCCTGAACATCGCAATTTGTAAATTTCGAGGATTTATGTCTGTCAATCAAACGAAGGCGTCATAAGACTGACAGAGGCAAATCCTGGATTCGACTTTCGCATTAGTAAATAGGCCTTGGCAAAGCTCTCTACATAATATTTTATATATGTTTTATGTTACTGGATTAGTACCTACATGTTGTATGTTCCTATCTTTGAGTCTTATGCCCATTGAAAGCACAAAAAATACAATGTTCATTTCTACGAAAATAATTACGAATACGTACGAGTAGCAACTACTTAGGTACTTACATATACATGTTTCATCTTTCCATGTCAAGCTTTATGTATGGAGTTCCGATAATTCTGTGTAATACTTTGTATTTTCTCGTTTGATATGTTTTCTGCTTACGCTTACGGAAATATTTACGTAAGTATTTAAAATATGACGTAAGGCGGCTTTATAAAGGCGTATTTATTTTCATTCGAGGAAATTACTTCAGCTTATGTTTCCGTTATGGCAATTTTTACAGGTGTTAATACTAGGCCTTCGGCTTGGGCTTTATTTTCACACTCGTTCACAATCTCTTGTTTACCGGCCTTAATACACAATGTACTATTATTATTTCGTGATCCGAATGCAAAGTTCATGAAGCAAAGGAAAGTAACTATCCGGCGTGCAAGAAAAGTTTGTTAACGAGATCCTTAAGAGCGTTTCTCGAAACTTCCAGCGCATATCTCAACCATGTTTTGTATTTGTTACAACACTCCTTTACATTTAGTATTCATAAATGCAAGCGCTTGTTATCTTGTACGGGAGTAACAGTTTTTCTCGCTCTTATACATTGTTCTGTCATAGAAATATAACAAAATTTTATAGAGTGCCCAAGTCATCGACTTATTAGATTTTAAGTTCAACACCCTTTTCTAAAACAAATAGGTAATTGATCTCTTCAGAACTTAGTACTTAACGAGCTTAAATATAATTTAACTTATAACATATTCTGATTATCTCAGAGACCCAATTAGATACTTATTTTAAGTTATTTCTCACTTCACATGTTTCAACAGATAGTCTTATTAAAACTAAAGTAACATGTTTTGTTTCTAGGTATGATAAGTCTACATACTTATGATTTCAAAAATATTTCATTCCATTTAAATCAAAGCACGTGAGATAACGCGGATGTTTTGTTGTATATAAATATAATAGTAGGTACATTACGATACAAGTGCGAAAAAAATGAAGTTCGAAACGAGTGCAGATAAATTATTCTCTCCCTTCAGTCGTGCTTTAAATCGACACGAGTTACGAATTTCGTTTTCGCATGTGTATCGTACGACGTTTTTCAGTACATAATGACCCTCTGATATAAAATGAACCACTTCTCGCACTAGCAGGTAAAAAAGCGCCTTCTTTTGCGGGAGTAACAGTTTTTCTCGCTCTTATACATTGTTCTGTCATAGAAATATAACAAAATTTTATAGAGTGCCCAAGTCATCGACTTATTAGATTTTAAGTTCAACACCCTTTTCTAAAACAAATAGGTAATTGATCTCTTCAGAACTTAGTACTTAACGAGCTTAAATATAATTTAACTTATAACATATTCTGATTATCTCAGAGACCCAATTAGATACTTATTTTAAGTTATTTCTCACTTCACATGTTTCAACAGATAGTCTTATTAAAACTAAAGTAACATGTTTTGTTTCTAGGTATGATAAGTCTACATACTTATGATTTCAAAAATATTTCATTCCATTTAAATCAAAGCACGTGAGATAACGCGGATGTTTTGTTGTATATAAATATAATAGTAGGTACATTACGATACAAGTGCGAAAAAAATGAAGTTCGAAACGAGTGCAGATAAATTATTCTCTCCCTTCAGTCGTGCTTTAAATCGACACGAGTTACGAATTTCGTTTTCGCATGTGTATCGTACGACGTTTTTCAGTACATAATGACCCTCTGATATAAAATGAACCACTTCTCGCACTAGCAGGTAAAAAAGCGCCTTCTTTAGTGAATTTTTTCTATTTTGTTGCGATCATGTGATAATCAAAATGTTATAAATCCGGTCGGCCGTGTGGTGACGGCAGTAAGAATACATTTGTCACCACCCCAACTCCCCCTGCGGGTGTCGTAAGAGTCGACTAAGGGATTGAAGTGTCACTGACCATTATTTGACAAAAGATTGATGATGGGCAGCAGCATCATAGTGGACACATTACTGCGATCGCCAATCCGCTTGCCCAGCGTGGCGATTATGGGCATTTACCTCCTAATGCGTCTATACGCATAGTTCATAGGAGAGGCCTACGTCTAGCAGTGGACTAACACAGGCTGATGATGTGATGTGTGTGATAAATCCGGTCTAATCTAAAAACCTGGTACCTAATACTAAAAAAAATAGAACTATTTTCTCTCACTTCGTTCGGGATAACTATGCTGTGGTGATAATGACCTGCTTAAGCCCTTGTCAAATAATCTAGTTTAACATTTGCTGATTCTACCAACTTGTAGAGATAATAATTAAACAAAATTAAACAATAATATTCATAAATAATACCAGTAGGTACAATGTTTATTTCGTCAACGTTTAGTTTAAGGTGTTCCATGTTTACTGGTCTTTCGTTTCATATTGTACCTACCTTATACAGAGGAGAATCCAATTAGAACGGAGTTTGCAGAAACTACGTCATAGTATAAGATAGAAACCATTTATTTATGATTACAAAATGATACAATAAACCGGTAATATAATACAAGTTTTCCGTAAATAACTTTTACGTCATCTCTAAATCAAAATACTTTTAATATTTCCATAGAGTTCTTCAAATTTTCTGTAAATTCATAATGTCTTTCATCATCTCAGTCTGGAAGTCTTTTGATAAAAATATTTATTTTTTAAAATATCATGTGACTCCTAAAAATTCCAATATCATTACAATGGCAATTTGAAAGCTCGTCAAAAAACAGGAATATGAATATTGAAATTCCTTCCCGTTTCTTGGAAGCGGCCATTTTGGAACGTTTGATTACTTTACGGTGAGGCGCGATCATCATTACCTTCCCGGGAAAAATTAATTAATTGCCTTTTGAACCAGGTCGACGCTTAAGTGACGTTATTAATACGATTTTGTACATTTTACCGAGGTGAGCTCATCGGGGATTCGGATTCTGAATCTGAATTTGAATCTGAATCACATAAAATGACCCTACAATGCACAACTTTTTTTTTCGCGTGAAAAAATACTTGAAGGGTCCACGCAAAAAACATCCTCGTCCACCTTACTTTTAACAGATTAAGGTGTGAATTTGCCCTGATTTTTTTAAACACTGGACATGTTTTTTTTCTTAGACCCTTCACTTATAGTATGATGTTCAAATAGGGGTTTACGTTCAGGGAAAAATAGAAACAAAAAAATCTGTAGTTTGTGAGATTTTTTTTTTCCTGTGAACTCCAGCTGCGTTTAGGTCAAAAAAGTCGAAAGTTTCATCCGAATCGTCTAAAATACAATAATTACAAAGTGTTACCAATACGAGCAAAACATAACTATTCCTCAAAGTCAATTGCTCAAAGGTTAACTGGAAGAGATCCCTTACAGAGATAAGTTCGCCTTTGTACATTGTTTTTATATTTTTACATTTGTGATTAAAATTTCTATGTATTGTGTGTACAGTAAAGTGTTCACTTAGGTACTTACTTACATAAATTAATTAATTCATTCATTCATGGAAACTTTCACGAATATCACTTATTTTTTAAAGACACGCTGACCTGCGACCACGAATGTATGGTCACGCCCGAAACGTCAGGATATAATTAAACGTAAGTTTACGCGATTAAGACCCGTTTGTCTTTAAAATATGATAAATTAAATCATGTTACACCATGTATAGGTTACTGTTACTAACATGCAAGAGATATAAAATTAGCAAACATGCCAACAATGCATCGTTACGTCGCTGGTAGCAAACAGTTTCTGACGGAGCCAAGTTTGTAACTAGATGAGACCCTGAGATTTCTCAGGCTTTCGAAATCATAATTTTAGTCAGTAGTAGAGTTACAGTTTTAGTACACCCACTTTGTCTTTTCTGTTTGACCCTATGGTTGACTGGTAAAAAATGCCTTCAGGCATTAAGTCCAAAAAAAGCATTGTTCAATGTCATTCATAATAATTTTGTCGGCCTACGTAGCCTAGGTTGGTACATCAGTACCTGACTACAAAGCTGGAGGTTCCGGGTTCAAATACCGGCGAGGGCATTATTTGTGTATTTATTAATATTTATTTTGTTCATTGGTCATGAGTCATGACGGTCTATGTATGTTGTTGTTGTTGTATTCTGGGCATTTTCCGCAACTCGACATCAAACGTGCCTATTTCCCAATGGGGACTTCACATACACCCTTGAATTTCTTCGCAGGTGCATGCAGGTTTCCTCACGATGTTTTCCTTCACCGTAAAGCACTTGTGAATATCAAATGATATTTCGTACATAAGTTTTTGAAAAACTCATTGGTACGAGCCGGGGATCGATTAAATACGACCGCTGCGTAGTCAGCCGTGCGTTTTACCGCTAGGCCACAAGCGCTTTTTATTACTGTCTATGTATTTAAGCATCTATATGTATCTACCTATTATACAATCGTCGCTTGGTAACCACATCACAAGCCTTAATTGACCTTACCGTGGGACTAGGTCGATTTGTGTGGGATGTCCAAAGATATTTATTATTTACTAGATGACCCGGTGAACTTTGTATCACTTACCTATTAATGTAGTCCAAATTATTTTAAACAGTTTATTTTTTATTTATCTTTGTATTTAACATATTTGAAGAATTAGTTTAGATTGACTCTAGTCTTAAGTTTCAGTTCTTGTTTCTCTATATTCTGTAATATATTTTCCATTTTTCTTACCTTTTAAACCTTTCCTGGACTTTCACGAATATTTCGAAATCAAAATTAGCCAACTCGGTTCAGCCGTTCTCGAGTTTTAAGCAGACTAACGAACAGCAATTCATTTTTATTTATTTAGAATTATTATAATGTATGTAGTATCACGTTATCAAAGTCATATTGCTATTGCACTTCTACACCACCTTGTTTTACTTTTTACAACATCACACTTTTAAACAGGCGTGTTAGCGACAAATGTTGCAGCCGTCAACGCTTCACAGATTAAGTTTTCTTCAAAAGAGGGATTAAAATAGCTTAACGACACGATGCGCGCAAATGAGTAAAGTTTTCTCGTACAGTGATAATAAGCACTTTAACGAGCCCTGGCTTCATATATTAACCTTTTAACCGCCTGCTTTATGACAAAATAATACAATTTTAAGACGTTCATATCAGATTACATAAAATTCCGTGTTGTGGTAAAAGGTGTTAAAGTAAAGTTAAAAGTGTGGTAAAGTATTCAAATGTACTACCAATCTGGGTTAGCAATACACGAGAAATTTCCAAAACGCAAAATATTCTCATGAAAACTTCTTAGTATAGATCTTCGTTTTATTTGCTAAGATTTAGGGCCGATTTCTATGGGACTGGATGAGTTGAAATAGTCCCAGAATGTAACTCAAATATCAAAGATCGCAATCCCCAGCTGTTGGGAGTAAGGCGTAATAATCCTTAAACTGAAAGGGAACGTACTTAATGGCAACTTGCATGAAGAAAAAATATGTGGCCGTGTGGCGGCATTGCATGGTTGCTTTGTGCGAAAATCGCAGCCTTCCCAGTGTTACGCTGCGTTACATACCTACAAATCCTACAACCAACACAATAGGATTGTCTTCATTAGGGTTCAACATACTGTACAAAATCAAACGCACGCGTGCAACGAACGCTACGATTAACGCACAGAACTGCTCGCTTAATAAGTTATTCAAAAAATCTCAATCAGTCTTATTAAATTCCCGCGGTGTCGTAAGAGTCGACTAAGGGATTGAAGAGTCACTGACCATTCTTTGATAATAGTTTTATGTAGGTATGTATGTATATAGAAATTGTATGGAGTGTATATATGTAATGTACATCTATTTATATATGGAATATATATGTTAGTTCGTGCATAAGTGCTTCTTTTTAGTAAGTATTTTATTATTTTAGTTGCACCGCCTTATGGCATTAAGTCCGACTTTTGTACGTCAAGTTTTTTCTTTTGTGCAATAAAAGTTAAATAAATAAATAAATAGTCGCGCTGACCTTACTGGCGTAGAGGAGCGTCCCCCGGGTGGCGGATGGGGGAATGGTCGGTAGTACAGCCTAGCTACGCTAACCGGCTAAGCCCGATGGGCTCGCTGACCAACGTAAGGTGTGGTCCTCCAGCATTTCGGGGGTTGTGCGGCGGGTTAACACCCCTCCCACGGAAAAACAAATGTTACGAAACTGACACTAAGGAAAATACGATCCGATCCCAAAACCAACGACCATTAAATGTTAAGGGTAAATATTATCAAACCAGAATCAAGAGGGGATTCGAAAGTACCTACTGTTGACACAACAAATGACACAACATTTACCAAGAAAAGAGTTGTTTATACATGTGAGTGATTAATAAATCTATTGTCTGTAAGTCTTTACACTTAAACTTTGAATATATGAGCATAACTATGAATATAATCCTAACATGCTACTTGCACATGCGATTTATATACTGTTATATCTACAGTATACATTCGAATCCCATTATAATCGCGGTTGATAATAATTAACGCAGTAACCGAAGAAAATATTCGTCTAAAAATAATAAATTTAGCATTATAATAAGGACTTTTGTTCCCAGTTTCCATTGGCGACGCCCTAAGATTGTTCTCGAATATGTATTTATTTATTTTCCGAACAGTTCACAATAAAAGCGAAGGCCTCCCGCTGTGAAGTAATACAGCTATGACGCCCACATAGAGTTTTTCCACGTCTCCTGTGACGTCACAACTAGGTCGCTAGTTTTGTCTCGGGAGCTAAACTGGCGCGTAAATGATCTTATTACGTTAATGGAACACGGGATTTTGTGACTGACGAAAAGGTGGGGAGTAGTTTTTTCTCAAACTTGTAATGAAATGTTGGCATTACGTACGTCAAATTAAACCAGGAAGTACCATCTCGCTGGTTCGATGATTGAACTTGATATGTAAAGGCATTTCATAACTAAACCTGCTACCTGGAAGGAACCTGCTTTAAAAAGTTAAATCCCGGAAGTAACTTGTAAAGTGACAGAACATCTTGACATTTCACCGTAAAAAAAAGAACTAATGTCAATGTCACCGGGTGAAAGATTATCACAAATAGTTTAAAAAAAAATGACGTATAAGTTTATTTTTTTTATTATTTTGTAGATTCGTTTCGTTCTTTGACTTATTTGTTTGTTTACTGTAAAGATCACTTTCGATTTTTTATTTCATTGCAAGTTTGAGAAAAGCACTATAGAAATTTCGGTCGAACTCAGTTCCTTCAGCCAGATAATATATCTACTTGGCCTGTAACCTTTCGTTTCTCATCCTCTATAGTAATGTACTATTTGATTTAATTTTTTTTATACTCTTACAAAACTGGAAATTCTGTTTCATTTTAAATTTTGTGGAATTTACCTAGCACAAAATCTGTTGGAATTTACCTAGCACAAAATCTGCACTTGGCTGTTAAATGGTTTTGCGCGAGTTTATAACAATACTTATTCTGAACCCTTCCTTTTGAATCACAATAGATATCTACTGACATAACTATAATTATTTTCAGTGCAGATGGCGCTTTTTTACGTGCTAGTGCGAAAAATGGTTCATTTAATGTCAGATTGAAATCTTCGGAGGGCCATTATGTACTGAAAAACGTCGTACGATACTGGTGCGAAAACGAAATTCGTAACTTGCATTTGTATCGTAATGTACTATTTTGTTGATTTCGTTTTTAAATTTTATTACAATTATTAATTATATTGAATTATTATTTTGTTTATTGTGTAATCTGTTTTTGTTTTTATGACGTGTGTCTTTGACCTTAAATGATTTGAATCTGAATCTGATAAAATCGCATCAAACTCCGTTCCGTTGTGTAGTTTTAAAGATATAAGCACACATATTGCAGCCAAAGGGAAGCGACTTCGTTTTATACTATGTAGTGGGTAATCCGATAGCTCACATTTTATGATTTGTACTTATTTACCTTTGATCTTAGATTTTCGTGCCTAATGAACGACTAGGAATTAGGTGGAGCGACCCAAATTTTTTCGTGCAGTTTACTTGTTTGTTTAATTAATGATTGCGCAATTTGAATAAGAATAATTTATTAGAAGAAAAGGGTTATATACATAAATGTTCATACATTAAGTTATACATTAGTTCGCCTTCTCCAGCTGTAGATGTACAACATACAAATACATGTTGATAAAATAATAGTTTACAACATATAACATAACATCCTTATAACATAAAAACTGGATGTGTGAGTAAATCACTAAAAAGTATAAAATAAAGTCACTTTTTCTGTCCCCATGTCCCTTTGTACACTTAAATCTTTAAAACTACGCAACGGATTTTGTTGAGATTTTTTTAAATAGGTAGAGTAATTCAAGAGGAAGGTTTTTATGTGGGTACAGTACCTATGCGCAGCCGGGGCGGGTTACTAGTAAAAAATAAAAAAGTTAGACAAACAGTAGGTAAATGAAGTTATTCTATATGCAGATTTTTATGCATAACACGATAATACCTACAGTACATTGTACTCATTTATAAGTCATGAGCCATAAAATCTTAGACCTAAAGGAACTTCATTATACGGATTTTATCTATTCTTTACGCGACCACATATGCGAAAATCTAAACATTTTTGCCATATAAGGCTATGTGATCTACCTGCATTTACAATGTAGATGCGTTTTGTTCATCTTAATAAAAACAGTAATATATATTTCGATTATGCATTGTAGTACGTATGCATATTAGATATAGGCACATAAAAATGTTTTTATTGAAATCGTTTACTGGGTTTAATAATAACCACTTACTTTATTTTATTACTACTCACTGTGCAAATAGCTTTCAGTCTTAAACTTATTAAACCTATAGCAATGTACTAAAATTGTTTATTAATAACGATACACAACAATAAAATAAATAGTTAATAGTCATTTCAATACTTAACTATAATTCGCGTCAAAACTACTAATTACCTAAATACTAAAAATAAATGTAAATAAAAAAAAATGATTTTATGTGTATAACCAAGGATCAACAGTAATCAATAACATTTATGGAAATGTCACCTTTATTTCGCGCTGAATACGGGTGTTTCTTGCATCAATTGGGATTGCCTCTGGTGTTGCGGATGTCCATGGGTGACGTTAATCGCTTTCCATCAGGCGATTCGTCTGTTCGTTTGCCACCTATAGCATAAAAAAAAAAAAAAAAATCAAGCGCGCGTTGCAGATACGATGTTGAGTAACTATAGCGGCGCGGCGATTTGAGATTTGGTTGTCATACGACGGTTTATTTACGATAAAATGCCTGCAATATTTACAATAGCAATAATATATACGCATCGCAATTACAGTCCCAGTTAAGACGTCATTCTGCATTCGTACAGTCAAGGGCATTAATATATATACACTTCTCCATACTGATCCCTTACAAATGTGTCTATGTATTAATGCACTCGACTGTACCTATGAATGTACCTATAAATGTATGAGAATGACAGATTCGAACGAAAAGTCACATAACCATTTCCATACATTATTATTATAGCTGACGTTTGTACACTCTTTCTGCGAGAAATAGTAATAAAAAGGGATTGTCGCACTAAAATTGCAATTTTTTTTAATAAAAAAATACGTGTATCTTTTAAATCGATTTCATTCAAACCAGACAATAACAAGTAGCACTAAAAATATGAAATGTTGTCAATTGGTAGAGTGTACACACGGCTTAATATCAATACTATGAACATAAATGCAGCATCACAGACATGTTAATTAAAGGCAGCTAGTTATGAAATACCATACAGATTAAGTAAACCGAGCAGTGCGGTGCCTCCAATTAAGGGCAGCCTGTGAAATTT
>JALPQI010008232.1:0-39047 GCA_025490895.1 Thaumatotibia leucotreta
TCCGGCCCCTATGAATTGTATATCTATAACTAAAGCGCCAATTGTTGGCTATTCAACTGGCCACATTCATTTTACCTTATTTGGATATGTAATTTACCTTAGTTGGGCGATTGTGGAGTTTTTTCGCGGGCATGGCAATTGAATTGGCCTAGTCAAATATAGGCATTCGCCGGCAGTGTGAATAGCCAGTGATCCTGATCAGTTATAAATAAATATCCTGGGACATCTTTCACAAATCGACCCAGTCCCACGGTAAGCTCAATTAAGGCTTTTGATGTGTACATACGTACGTATTTGTATATATCTATCTATTACATATCCATATCGTCGCTTAGTACCCACATCACAAGCTATAATTGAGCTTACCGTAGGACTAGATCGATTTGCGTAAGATGTCCCAAGATATTTATTTGTTTATTAAACTTCAATTCACCTTATTCACCCGAGTTCGCTAAGTCGTTGCAATGCCGCCCCAAAATTGACATTCACGTCATCGGCGCCATTTTGTATGCAGGCAGCGCACGTGTCAAGGCTGATTGATGAATTGTATATGCGCAAGAGCAACTATTGGCTTGGTCGTTCAACCCTTTGATTATTTGGAAAACCCTGCGCTTAGGATCATCCGGGTTATCATTGCTAACATCAGAAACGTAATAAAATGTTTAGTAATCTATCAAATAAACAGGTAATAGTGAGAGAGATATTAAAACAAAACTGAGCTACACCTGGATTAGCCTACGGAGGCCTATGACGTCAGTAATAGTGATATTTTACAATTGTCGGACCTATCACTAGGTACATATTATAAGATGATATATGGGCCAGGTTAGGGTGAAGACACGTTTATCAGCATGCGTACGCATTTTGTCTATAGAAACTGTCAGTTTAGTATGCCGACCAGCTTTCCTCATGCGTACGTCCAGCTTTCCTCATGCGTACGTCATGCTTATGCGTTTCACACTAAACGGCCAATTTCTTTAGACAAAATGCGTAAGCATGCTGATATTATGTGTCTTCACCCTTACAGGTAAGGGTACGATCAGACAGGTCTGATCGTGATTCTTTATTCTTATAATTTTATTCGTTTCAAAACTGGGATGCTTGATGATTACTTATCCATAAACGTCTCAAGATCCGTAAGATCCAGTTATGAACATAGCGTTATGAAATACGGAGGTTAAGTGGATGTTTATTGCCCAGCAATGTTGCGCTTAGCGGAGCATGTCATGTTTATATGTCGACATTTTAAAGCGTTCTTGTAGGTAGGACTGATAGGAGCAAAAGTGTCGGATGTAGTGAACGCAAAGGAAATGGAATGATTCGTAAGATATATTATTTGAAGGGTCCACGGAAAAAACATGTCCAGTGCTTAAAAAAATCAGGGCAAATTCACACCTTATTCTGTTAAAAGTAAGGTGGTTTTTCCTTCTGTAATTTGAATTGAAAAGACATTACTGTTTATAACATTTGTTCTGTTTATAACATTTGTTATAAACAGAGTTCGGACAAATGTGCGTCATTGTTCGCAATAATGTGGACATGATTCTAAAGTTGATTGAAAAATTGATCATTTAAACATTTTCAGATAATTACCTTATACCTTTTTGACAATCATCAAATTTCAAGAAATTATTCCTTTAATTATTCGATTAATCAAATTCGGAGTCATATCCATATTATTGCGAACAATGACGCATATTTGTCCGATCTCTGTTTATAAATCAAGTATGTAAAGTGATAAAAAATAAGCACAACTCCTTCTAGGGGAGCTTTTTGGAAATTCGTTGGAAATTAGTCGAAGTTTTAAAAGAATAGTAGTTGTACCTATCGGACCTACATAGTCTAGTTTACGTTATTACATACTCGTAATTTTATCCACAAAGTCCCAAAACCTCGTAAGTAAGGAATTTACTTACTTATTTTTTGATTACCTTGTACATATTTCTTGCAGGATTCTCTTCCCTTCCCTACTGACCTATATTTAGCGTTACGCAGTTGGTAGTTTTTTTTGTACCTACGCCATATTTTGAGCTCGAGTTGGACTAATACCAGGTGCGCGCAAATTTTAGAACATTATAATATAGGGCAGTTTACAAAGGTGCTGGTTTACTTCGCTTTGATGTTCGCAGTTCTGGCTATCCTCACTCCGCACCTCGTGTAAACATTGCTAATAGTCGGTGTTGTTCTGATTCATTTGACCAAACACAGGCAGTTTTTGTTATTTTACTATGAAAATGTAAAGCAAGTCCATCTCACCTCACAAAAATGATAATTTTATTGTATTTATGTAATTATCGTTAACTATAGGAAAATTAGTGTCTAAAAGTTTGGCACGGAGACCACGGTTTAGCAAACGTAGTGTAGGACGTCCACCCACAAGATGGACAGATGATCTTATGAATATTGCCGGGAAACGCTGGATGCAGGACGCTTCCAACCGGTGTACGTGGAGGTCCAAAGGGGAAGCCTATGTTCAGCAGAGGACCTCTTATAGCTGAAATGATGATGACAGGTAAATTAAAAAATACAAAAAAAAATAATGTGTATATGGCATTCCACAAAGAGGACTGATGACTTGGTGAAGGTCGCAGGAGTCGGCTGGTTGCGGGTGGCGCAGGACCGGTCATTGTGGCAATCTTTGGGGGAGGCCTATGTTCAGCAATGGACGTCTTTCGGCTGATAAGATGATGGCATTATTGCAAAATTCGGTGTTGTGAGACCCAACAGATGATAGTCCTAATTAAGTCCTCAAGAATTGGACCTTCACCACTTAAGTTGTTTGCTCATTGAGCTACGACAGCCATCTGTGCCTTCGAAGGTCGTTAAGAAACATAAGTAGGTAATCAACTAGTCACATATTCAATACTTAATTACTTGTGGATGAAAGAAGCCTTGAAAACAAAGAAAAAACAAACAAAATATATGTAATAGGAATGGAAGATATCTTATCCCAATTCGCCATATTTATTTTCAATCAGCACCTTCTAGAAATCACGTGAACTCGACATTTCAGCGCGTTTCAATATTTATGAAGACTTGTTTTTGCCACTCCAGTAGCAAATGGAATAAACATCAGTTGACGCAAGCCACCAACTTAGCAATGCTAAAGGATTTCGGAATAGTGCTCTATTTGTACCGGAGGATGTTTTGTTCCACTTGGAGCCACATCCTTTACGAGATTGAAATAACTGGAAGTGTTTTGGCATGAAACGTTGCAACTTGCAATAGGAAATGTAAACTTCCTTGATGCAAATATCATTGGTTTTAGGGCATACTCGTGTTGTTATTCTAAAAAGGCCTCGTATTCACTTTAGGGACCTAGGTGAAATTACTAGTATAAATAGAGGCAATCCATCTAAGTTCTCAGGGTAGGCAGCACATTGACGATTTTTTTATCACTTTGTCCATGGGCCTCAGTTCCTGCTTTCCATCAGGTGGGCTGAGAGCTCAGTTGTCTACGTTCGTCACATAAAAAAAATTAGATCAAACCAACACGTCTAACAACCCGTTGAGATAAACACGTAAAGTAGACAAAGCGGCCAATATTCTATCTAAAAATAATTGTCTCAGAGATACTTTCTACTAAAAAGTCACCGACACAGGCTTAACAAAAGGAGAAAAAAAACAATTACGCAATTGCATTTAAAGAAACTAAAACAATTAATCGAAATAAAAAACCGATCCGTTAAGGCAATTGTTTCAAGTCTCGTAGGCGATGGCGCCGTCTTCATATTTATATTCATTTGGTTTAAAAAGGTTCAAATTCCTCGAAGATGCCTGTCGCTTAAGACTTTTCTAATACAGATGAACGTTATGCGTGTGGGAGTAGCCCTTATCAGACGATCCATTGCTGGTGTATATCACAGATGTATGCGACATAGTAATGTGGAAGCAGCAATGTAAGATGTGTCTTACTTTGTCGCCGATGTAGGCGTTAGAAAGCTTGTACCTACTTAAAAAATTATCATTATAAAGAAAAGCTTTGTTTAAGTTTAAAAATGTGACCGATATGACGTTTTACACAAGGCATATAAATAGTAAAGAGCAGATAAACGCAGCGGGAGCAAGGGGGTGTCACTCCGCGATTCCGTCGCGCGGCTACAAGTACATGCAGAGCGCCCCGTCTCCGTGGTCTATTCAATGGTTGGCGCGCGCTGTCTCGGAACGCACGTTTAAATTTACAACGCTGGCTCGTCACGTATCGCGAAATATATCGCTTGCAAATAATTATTAGGATTATTTTATACATGTGCATATTAAATGAAAATGCCGAAAATATACTGCATAGCAGCATGTTGCAATAATAATAATGTTAATTATCATGACGCGTTTTTCGTACAGCCGATGGTTCAGAGAGTAAAAAGTAAGGAACATAATAATACAGTCAAAAATAAGTATCGAAAGAATCCGCTCATAAATATGTTACGTCGTTCTTATTACACAGAATTAGAGTGCACTGGGACATATTTTTGACACTTTTCCATACACCTTATTTTGTCTTTGACTGTACACTTATTACCTACATTCGTAGTAAATTAAATTTTCAGAAACTCAAGTCAATTACAGATAAAACGGTTTATTTTCGGACAAATTTGTCAGTAAAAAAGCGGCACATTTAAATAATGTAAAAAACTTCGTTCTCTCATACTTATATTGAATTTCGCGCCTTTTGTCCTAACATATTATTTATTTATTTGGTTGTCTGACTTTATTCCCATAATATCAAATAGATACACTGGTACATACAGGGTGTTTGTTATATCATTAGCCATATTGCAATATGTGTTGGGTAAAGGCGTAAAAAAATATTTGGTAAAACAAAAATAATCCATTTTTCATTATCCTTTTTGTTATAGATTTTTTTTTAAATCCCATTATCTAACGAATGTTTGGTCACTATGATCACTTGCTTACTTTGCGTACTGCCCCCATCATCTCATAACTGCCAAATCAGATTGGAAAGGGTGTTTGAGTTTGCAACTTTAATTAACCCGCATAAGGTAACTAATTCAATGCGTTATAACGTACGTAACAAAGTTTCCTACGCGTGGTGGGGAATGGAGGTGGAGCTTAACTTGCAGGTAAATCTCACGAGACAGCATTATCAGTCTATCGCATACAGTACTAATAATGAGGGTATTTTGAGTTGCGCGCCGATCTGAGGGTAGTTTGACTCGAGCGCGTTTACGCAAGCGCACTCTTTCTTTGTTTACAGAGTGCTGTACAAATGGCACATGGCATCTTGCGATCAGCGGAGCCAGCATAATTTGACCTCAAGAACGGAGTAACTTAAATGTTCCGTCATACAAACGCGTACTGGTTTACCTCAGATATCGATTCTAATGCACTCTCTAAGCAAATTGAATTGTTGATGACGACGAGCAGGTACAGGTAGGTATGCGCTTGGGTAGTTTTAATCAAATAACAATCGTGAGTGCATGTAGTTAGGACATTTTATTCATTGTTTAGTGCCGATGGTGGGGTGAGTGACGTCGGCTGATCGGTGCTTGTGATGAACTCCTGATTGGCTAAGACTTGACTACTCAAACCTGCTACCCTTTTGTCTGCCATCGAATCGCACGGATTGAAACAAACTTGCCTAGTGACCACAAATTATGTTTTTGCCGGATAAAAAACGGGAAAAAAAACTAAAAAAAAGAGTCACTTTTTTTTTCAAAAATGTTGTGTACTGGTGATCGCGAATGACATATCCAAATTTGGCTAACGACATAACAAACACCCTGTATAAGAGAAAATGCCGTGTTACATCTGCCTTGCGATTGTGATTAAACCATTACTTATTTATGCTGCTTTTTTAATGAATGCGTAGGTACCTAACGAAATTCTTTATTTTTAAATGCATTAAGCAGATATATTAATTTCTGCACACCTCACATACTGTCTACAGATATTTTTAGAATGTTCGTGTTATTATCAGGAATATTCGGATGGATATTCACCTAAAGTTAGCGAAGTCGTGTTGCTATCTCACTCACACCTCAAACAATGCCGCCCGGGCACGCGCGCGCGCGGCCGAAGCACAAAGAAGGTGCCGACCGAGTTGAGACAAATATTTTTGAATCACGTGTATGAAATGCGTAGGTAAATTCTATAATCACGCATGAACTAAATTGTTGAATCAAGACGTATGCTATTAACGCCATATATATCTTTGCAGCAATGTATTTGTCAGACGCCTCATAGCGCCGTTCGTTATTTTATTAGTTTTCAATAATTGACAACCCTGTTTTCGACGGCGTGCGGCTTATAAGCGACATTTCCGCCACGCAATACGGCCCATTTCAGCTGCTCGCGTCGCCTCGCGCGCCGTTTTGTTTGGTAATAATAATTGTGTAGGTACATAAAAAGCCGGCATTTGTGAACATCAAAGCAGTGAAGCTTCTGTACTTTATATATTCTGTGGCGGGAGGTTAGTCTTGTAAAACAAAAGACGGAGTACCAATGGCGTAAAGATTGACGTCATGGCTCTTATTTTAATTGGCAGTATTTGCGTCAAACTGGGTATTTTTTTGCATTTGGTGTTTTTCATGCCTACAATTTATTTTGTAATCACCTAATTTTAACCAAAACTTGATAAACATTGATAATGATCTAAAGTGTAGTCGTAACATAAAAATATATAGGTACTCGTACATATTAAACAAACATAAATATTTACATGGTTTTGTCGACAAGAAAAATAAAAAAATATTTAAATTACAGGTGTAATGTCATATATTTTTTACACATATATATACTGTAATACATTTAAAAAATAACTACACAAGATAAACAATCTTTTTATTTACGAATTTCTCCTGAAGTCGATAAACATTTGGCCGTTATTCGGTCTAAGAAATACATGTTTTATATATTTGGGTTTCACGCGTGGCCTGTATGAATAAGTATATAAGTAATAATAAAAAAAAATACTTAAGTAACTCAGCTTTTTTCTACTACCCTTTGGTTTTCTGGAAGAGATCGTTTTTTAGCGAAAACATAGTTTGTTGTAATCCGTTTTATAAGTTTACATAGCTTAATTTTTTTTGTTATTTGCTTATTGGTGTTATATTATATAATTGGTTTAAGTATTTTCTTTTTTCAGTCGTTCTTATTGATCATCAGATCATCACATTCACCATACTTTTGTTTTGGGTAACCTACTTAACAGCCAACCTACTGTAACTTTAAAACTATGTCTTATCATTATCTTGTTAAGGAAATCCATCAAATCCCCATCAGATAACTGTCATTAAATCATTAATTCATTATCTCAGCAACGCCTATCAAAACACCAGCCTAAAAAACGCAATAAGGAACTGAACATACAACACAATAGGATTCCCATTAATTATACGAGATTCATCAAATTGGCGACTACGCATTAAGATATAATATGATAGCTTCCGTTTTTCAAACACGTCTGTAAAAATGGTTTTCTTCGCTCAGTAACTAGGTTCAAAATGAAAATTCTTGGACACAACTTGAGTGGCGAAGTTGATTGCACAGTATTTGCAGTGCCGATAGCATCGGGAGGATGATGGACAATGCTAACTTGCATTAAAATCATGTTTTTCTGCAAGATAATGTTTTTTTTATAACACGGCAGTGGCAAAGCGTGTCGTTTGCCTACTGTTAAGCAGTTACCGTAGCCTATCTCAGTCCACTGCTCTCCTATTAACTATGCGCAGACGCATTAGGAGGTAAATGCCCATAATCGCCACGCTGGGCAAACAGATTGGCGATCGCAGTAATGTGTCCACTATGATGACGCTGCTGCCCATCATCAATCTTGTAGAATGGTCAGTGACACTTCAATCCCTTAGTCGACTCTTACGATAACCGCGGGAAGAGTTGGGGTTGTGACAAATGTATTCTTACTGCCGTCATTACACAGCACACTGTAGGTTATGGACACCTGCAACTCCAGGCAATACATACGCGCGTTGGCCGATCCTTTAAAATCCTAAGTATGTATGTTTCATGTGTCTTTTCTAAACAAGGTTTTTGATAGCAAGAGTATGATGTCTTAAAGTAGGTAAGCCGGGGGAAGCCGAAACATGATTATTTTTCCCTGGACCGAATTCTCGCATATTTATTTATTTATTATTCAAATAAGTTACACAGCATTACAGTTATAACAAGGCACTGTGAACTACAAAAATACACAACTTAAAACTAGTTAGATTTAGGCGACGTAACGACGTGGCCCCGTTGCGTCGTCTGATCCGGCGTAGAATTCGGCAGATTGCCTCGGAACTGCCGAAACACGACGCCCTTCGGCCCGAAGTCTGCACTCGCGATGTATGAAGTGATCCACTTACCCAAATAAACCCTACCTATTTTGAAGTACATGCCCTCGTCACAGGAGACTGACGCCTCCGTCACGGCGTGCGCTTACTTTAACGACGTCACGACTCGACGCGATTCTGCGCCGGCGCAGGTTCAAGGTTCGGCTAGATCTGTGTTACGTAATAGCTGATAATAGGGAGTCATTTTCTGTAACTGGCTAATTATGAGGATAGTTTACTAAAACGTCTCTTCAGATCCTATATCTGAGCGTCGTAACTCGTAATCTTCTGCCCATCATAATTATGTTGGAGACTTTTACAACCTACCCAATATGTTGCCTTCTTAATGGTGACATTTTTGTATTATATAGGGTGTGGCCTGTAATAGGAGCAAAAAATGAAACGGTACACTAATAACCCAATAAATAGTCATAATGTAATAGTTAAAACTTAAAAAAAAAAAAAAAATTGCAAAAAAAAACCATTTTTTTCCTTTTTTTATGTAGTTTTACTGTAGTCGACTTATACCAAAAAAGTTAAATCGGTGTAATACAAAAAAAAAAAATTTTTTTTGCTAAACCAGTTAAAAAACCATGAGTTCAAAAAAACTTTTTAGTTCATTTAGTTTCATGTCCACTGAACTACCAATATGTTTAATCATTAATAAGGTACAATGTTGTGATAACTAGATACATCACTCATAGGTCGTAACTTTAACATACTGTTTCTCCTTAATGGATAACTTTAAAACACTGGGACCTTTTGCGAATAACTAGAGGCAGTCAGAGGAGTCTTCCATTTGATTTTTTGCTCCTGTTACAGGCCACACCCTATAACATTGATCTCGATAGGTACGCATTGTTTTATAAGTTTTATAACGTTATATAACAGAAATAACATCCAATGTGGAAGCACCCCGAGGTATAACCTAGCCAAAAAAAGTAATACGTATAAGCCTTGCCTGGTAGCTGGCACGGGCTGTCAAAATACCTAGTGTTAATAGTAAAATTCATTTTTAAAGGAGCTTTGTAGTCCAAATAACCTACTCGAGGGCATTATACGGCTTGGGTGTGGTATCCTTTTTTTCGAGGGCTCTCCGTGAACTTACAAGTCTTCAACTAAAATGTACGAATGTAGGCAAGAGGGAATCCTTCTTATACTTACGTTACGATTAGGGCTCACGGTACACGTGTAACCCGCCAAACCGGATACTCGTGTTCTTAAGCCCGACGGTACTAAGAACCCGAATTACACGAACCCGCCGGGTACCCGTGTCCGTGTCCAATACACGAAACCGCGTGCGACCCGGGTACTTAAGACCGAACCGAACGGGTTCGAAATAATTTGAGCAAATGCAAATAAGTTCTATTATTGAATGTAACCTGCAGCTTCGTTCGACACTACAAAACAAACGTGTTCAGGAAAGGTCAGCCGATATAACTTTTTTTGTTTTCATAAATTTCGACTCTATCTGTTACGCAATAAGGTCTTTTTCACACATTTAGCCTTCCGCTTATCTATCCATTTGTACTATAGCTCTTAAGTCTCACGACCCATCCTTCGGTACATAACTTTACCCTTAAGAAGCAGACTTTCTATGCATACACGGCTTCTCGTCAAGGACGTCCGCGAACCCGCGGGTAATTAAAGTCCGTGTAAATAATACCCGTGTACCCGTGTCCCCGTGCAGACGGGTATTATTTACACGGACTTTAATTACCCGTGTAAATCGGGTCAGAAACCCGTGTACGTGTAACACGAACACGGGTATGAGAAACGTTGACACGAAACCCGGACACGACCGCGAGCCCTAGTTACGATACGAGTGCTAGACCTGACTTTTTGACAAGGCTTTTAAACATGATTGTACCATATGGCTGAATATACAAATAAATACAAATACAAATAATGTATATGAATATAAATAAATTCATTCATTAAACAACATAAGTATGCTCTTTTGTAACCAACTGTATCAATAAATAATCATTTTGATAATAGTGCGCACATATTTCTGTAAGTTCTAGTACCTATCTATTTAAACAGCAGATTTAACAGTTTTCAGTAGCAAGCTCGGCCTAGATTTCGTTTATTTTCTAAGTAATGACTATAGAACTGTATAATCTAAAGGTAGTGGCCCTGCTGACCCAAATTCAGTCACCTCTTTCGCAGAAACTAATCAAAATTCAACGTGAGGTTTGACAATCCAGGCATATCGTAGAAGTGCCCAATCAAATATACGGGATTTATTGTACCGCTAGCCAAAACTTTTGATGGCATTATTTACTTTTATAATTGCTCGAGTGAATTAGCCTGTAAACACTCTTATTAGAGTAATATGACGAAGAAGCTACCGTATAATGGTACGCTAAGTATAGTTTGCGGCAATAATCTACCTCTACTAATATTCTTACTATGAGTTTATATAGCACAGCACAGCAATCGTTGTTTATTTAATTAGTGTTCCTCCACAAAAAAAAAATATTAGTGCAGTTGAATGAAGTGATTCTCATAGCATTAAACAGTACCTAGTGGGTAAACAGGCATATGTACAGATTGTAAAGTTGAAGATACCCATGGATCCAGGACGTCCATTCAACGTCCATTTTTGTTAAAATGTGTTTTGTCTTTGCATGTCACTTCGACAATGGTATTTGTTTTACCAAACACGGAGATCATAGAAGTTTTTGACATGACTAAAGTTGTAAAGGCCAAACCACACCGGATGCGAGTTTAGCATGTGTGCGTGGCGTGCGCGTTGTAGCTCATGTCATAATAAATGTCATATTAGATGGCACACCGCTTGCTGGTCATGATCACATGCACGCCACGCATGCGCCATGCGCAATCATCTAAAGGTGCATACAGACCAAAAGAGCATTCGCTGTTCTATCCCCCACTCTACGAAATCAACGAATCACGTTTCGTGTAACGATCTAATTTCGTAGAGTAGGGGGATAGAACAGCGAATGCTCTTTTGGTTTGCATGTACCTTGATGTGACATTTTACATAAGCTACACACGCTCCACACAAGTGCAAGTGCTGCACACGTACTCGGTATGTCTTGGCCTTTAGAGTAGTAATTACGGTCGCTTACTCGTGGTAGGGGCATAGTTTAGGAATGTAATTGCTCGCGTCCGTTCCGGCGTTCCGGTGTAATTTTAACTTGCTGATAGATTCCCGATTCCGGCATTCACTGCCGGTGCATCGTGCTATACAAGTATATAGTCAAGTATTTGGGTTTATAGGAATATTTGGGAATTTTCTAGTCGGTTCCTTTGGCAAAAAAACAGCGACTGATACAAGTTGGTCTTTGTTAATCTCTTTATTCACTTTATCATGTTTGACGGACTATGATGGTTGTTAATTTCAAATACTAACCCCCTTATTCATAAGCGTCTCCTAACTTAACAAGACACTAAGTATTGTAAAATTGAAAGAGACAAACAATACTTAGTGGCTTGCTAAGTTAGAAGACATTTACGATGGAGTTAATTTCGTTTCAGCAAAAAACAATTGTCTACTGTGGGACTAGGTCAATTTGTGTAAGATGTCCCAAGATATTTATTTATTTGTCAACAAATATAAAAAAATATTAGTTAAGGTACGTCAAAAGCTGTTGCTAGACTGAACAATGACGTAATTTATATACGAAGAAGGAAGAGTGTGATTCCGGTTTACGACACCATAAAATAAGCGGAATCTTTTCTCAAAAACGATGTCTAATACAAACTTCTCCAGTCAAACTCTGAAGAGTTCCATAAGACAATAACTATAGTCTTTGCTATTGTAACTTCAAATATGCCCGTCAGTATCGTCTCTTGTAAAAAATATAGTTAGAAAGATACTAGTAGCATCACGAGCGAAGACACGGTCGCGCCACACTTGTCGCTCGCGGTCTGCTGAGCTGGCAGGCTACCTTGTCCTCTTAAATGTCCTATTTTATTTTTATTTATTTTTATTCGGATATGAAACAAACGTTCATATAAAAATATTCATACAATTTCTTCACTTAAACTAGACCACTTCACCACTTCACTTAAGACCTATAGTTTCTATTATTTTTTTAACTAATCTATGTACAATCAACAACACACCTGTGAACACAGGCAAAGTGCCAAAAATATGTAAACAGCAAAACAACAAAAAAATTATTGCCTGGACATAAAGGTGTGTATACATATTTCTGGCACTTTGTCTGTATCCACAGCAGTGTTGTCGATTGTACCTAAAAAGCACAAACGAATACCTACTTCTTGACATGTGTTAGATTTTGCCTAAAAAGTAATAGCAAAAAATTGGCTTTACAAGAGACTTGCGACAAGGAATATGTCGAATAAATATTGTTAATCACGACATAGTAATATAATAATTATTCTATTTCGATAAACTTAAATACAAAAATACAATCTTAAATAATCGGCTTGTCAGTTTTGACAGTTATTCTATGGAACAGACACATCGCGACCCAAAATAAGTGCTCAACTGAATCACATTAAGGTGTGTTCAAACTAAAAGAGCATTCGCTGTTCTAACCTCCCACTCTACGAAATTCGATCGGTACACAAAACGTGATTGGTTGATTTCGTAGAACGGGCGCTAGAACAGCGAATGCTCTTTTGATTTAAACGCACCATTAGTATATCGTGGAACCCCCGGATCGGATTAAAAGCGAGACGAATCTTGGCACAGGGTCAAGCAAGAATATAGCGATTTCAAGTTGTTTTGTTGTTTTCATTACACCTTATGAAAAAAGGAAGAGGCGCGTTCAATTGAATTTAGTTCGGTGTTAGGTCATGTTTCCACCATTTGCTAAACGTTGTCGAAATTCTATTTTAATTAATATTCTCCTTGGTTACTTAATTTTCGTAAATTAATAACGTAATATTGTGGATATTTTTGGTGATATGATATTACTCTGTGCATTAGATCTAGTTATTCATAGTTATAAAATTTAATTGGAGATATAGATAGTTCCACGAGAGTTGAGGTCACGCACACATCAACATGTCATGTAAAAACATTTTTAAACCAACTTGTGAACTTAGAGTTTTTTTTTCGTACTGACAGCAAACCCAATTGCAACTGTAAGATTGACCAAAAAGTTTGTTTAAGGGATTTAAGTACTTCAATATTTCGACGCAAGTCATTCATTTAATTTTTTGCAATTTGTACTTAAGTAATTTGGACGTGTGTGTAATCATTCACCTCAACTCAGGTGAAATTACCTACATAATACTTATGTTTTAAACATTTATCGACGTTGAAGGAATTAAATACTGATACCCTCACGTGTTGCCGAGTCGTCATCAGATCTATTATATTATGTCACTACATAAGCCTCTCTATAATTTATATTGTCTTTCTATTCTCATATCCCGTACCAAATAGTTGTTCTATGTGATCCGTAGGTTGACTTGTAGCGAATCCCTTATGGCATTAAGTCATCTATTGCATCTGTATTCTTGAGCAATACAATTTAAATGATAAGTATGTCATTCACTCTATATCAGTCTAGTTTACAGCTGGACAACGCCCTCTCTCTAGGCTATGCGTACGAGTAGGGATGCATTAGAAGGTAAAAAAAGTTGCTGTTATAAGTAAATAAGTAATAAAGGTAGCCTAGGTAGGTATGTCATACTCTAGCATTAAGTCACCAGCCAGTACGTACTTAGTTACAACCAATCGTCGTCCGCGCAGTTCCGGTGGTAATTTGAACCAATCAGCTTCCAACTCACGCGCTAATGTCAGTCGTTTCCCTTGCCCAAGGCTACTGTATACTAAAAACAGGCTTATTTCACACACAAATACCATGGATTTACGTCCTTTATAAAGAAAACTTGGAGCTAAAGTCAATACACTGCTAATGCCGAAATTCAAAGCTAATTTAAAGTATAGCCGTGACTTTGAATGTGAATTAGTTAAAAATAGTATTAAGGCAAGTAATGGAGTGCTGTGTGGTTGTAAATGTGCTGTATAATGTATAAATGAGTGGGTGATAAAAGCTACATCGAGTTTGATGACTATTATTACCTACAAAGTATTATTGCGCTCTGGGGGCTACCATGATAATCTTAAATGCCATTTGGTTTCGGTTCACCTTGTCAGTTTTTGACAGTTATTCTATGGAACTGACACATCGCGATTCAGAGTAGGTCCTAAACTGAATCGCATTAGTAGATCGTGGTATCCCCTCTGTACTGTAAGTATAAAAATATCGATTGCGTCGGGGTTGGTATTGGCAACTATGTAAATATAATGTTGAATTGAAACTACTAAGGATAATATCTTAGTAATTAAGTAGGAACAAATATAAATATGTGTCTAATGGCGTAATGGCTCGGACCCATAAATCAATTTGGATCTGTCAGGTAGGTTAGTAGAAATTTACTGATTTGTACGTACCCTTAAAAGTATATAAATATTATATTTGTCAGCCGTCAGCATCTGTAGCCTAGTTGGTTGCACCCTGTCTCCGAAGCTGTAGGTTCCGGGTTCGAATCCGGTAAGAGCATTATTTGTGTACTGATTTATCGCGATATCTGCGTTGTTTCCATAGTAAAAGTTGTTCAGTATCACTTATATACGATGTGTACGAGGTTATTAGTAACCCCTGTCATCAACATCATCATCAGCCCATGATAGTCCACAGCTGGACGTTGGCCTCTCCTATTAACTATGCGTATAGACGCATTAGGAGGTAAATGCCCATGATCGCCACGCTGGGCAAGTGGATTGGCGATCTCAGTAATGTGACGCTGCTGCCCATTATACCAGGTTGTCCCATAATGATCTGGCCTGACCCACTTCTAGACTACGTGTCATGACATATTATATACCGCTAGATAGCACGTCTAATCACTTATTCTTATCCCAACAAACATCAACATATCAGCTTTATTTGCAGGTTTAGAGCCATATAAGTGAAGCGTGTCGGAAGATATTTGAGAATGTCCAAAATTGAGTACCGAAGTGTTATAAAGTTCCTGTTTAGAGAAGGGTTAACTCCTGCTCAAATAAAAGATCGTTTGGATAAAGTGTACGGCCACTCCTCTCCTTCCTATAGCACAGTAAAAAATTGGGTAAACGAGTTTCGTAATGGCCGGGAAGCTGTCGAAGACCTGGGGCATGCTGGAAGACCTGTGGAAGTCCTCACCCCTGAGAATGTCACCAGCGTCAAAGAAGAAGTTTTAAGTGACCGCCGCCTAAAGATCAGGGAAATAGCAGCAAGGCTAGGACTTTCGAAGAGCACCGTCCATCGTATAATCCATGACCATCTTCATATGAGTAAGGTCAGTGCAAGGTGGGTACCCAAACTTCTATCAGCGGTCCAAAAAGATGAACGAGTGAAATGTGCTTCTGACTTTTTGGACCTCTGTGGCGAAAATCCCAAAACCATAATTGAACGATTGGTGACCGGAGACGAAACAATGGTGCTCTATTATGATCCTGAAAGCAAACGCGAGTCGATGGAGTGGCGTTTTAAAAACGAAAAGCCGCCTACTAAGGCAAAGGTGCAGCAGTCTAACAAAAAGCTCATGTGCACGATATTTTGGGATTGCCATGGTATCCTGATGGTTGATTTCAAAGAGCGTAATACCGTTATAAATGGCGAATACTACGCTTCTTTGATTCACAAATTGCGGGCCGCCATAAAGGAAAAGAGACGAGGTAACCTCGCCAAAGGCATCTAGCTGCTACACGACAATGTTCCGGTACACACAGACGCCGTGGCCAAGGCTGCAGTTCGCGAGTGTGGGTTCACCGAAGTCAACCATCCCACGTATAGTCCGGACATGGCCCCCAGCGACTACTTTTTGTTCCCAAATCTGAAGCGGGACCTACGAGGAAAAAAAATTTCTTCTGATGAAGAGTTGGAGGCGGTCGTTTTAGGCCATTTTGAGGATAAAACTTCGGCGTACTTTTACAAAGGGATAGAGATGCTAATTCAACGATGTCAAAAATGTGTTGATATTAAAGGAGACTATATTGAAAAGTAATCATAGTTTTATTTCCCTCGCATTGCAAAATATTGCTTAGGCCAAGTCATTATGGGACCTACCACGTAAATATTTAATCAAATAGTGGTCAGTGACACTTCAATTCCTTAGTCGACTTTTACTACACCCGCAGGAGTTCGAGTGGTGACAAATGTATTCTTACTGCCGTCACCACACGGCTAAAGACCCCTGTTTAATGGTGCGTTCAAACTAAAAGAGCATTCGCTCTTCTAACACTCTACGAAATTCGATCGGTAAACAAAACGTGATTGGTTGATTTCGTAGAACGGGCGCTAGAACAGCGAATGTTCTTTTGGTTTAAAGTTTAAACGCACCTTAAGTAGAATACCTCTCGAACAAACAACAAAGGCATTAGTCACATGTCACATACGTCCCAGTGCTACCTCACAACACAACACGTCAGTTCTAAACACGTAAGTGAAGATATCCGCAGCGACATTCCGCGACGCAAGCGCACCACATCCCGGTCTTATCCAATTACTACACTATCCAGCTTTCCTGGAGCGTCCAACTGCAATCATAATTATTTAATGATGCTTAAGACGCTGTTCCCTTGATCTACGCCCCCCTGAAGACACGTTTATGACTGTCATGAAAGAAAATGATTATAACCCTATTTCGGATAAACCGGAGACGTCCGAATTCATATTACTGTCACAATAAACTTCAGTATCCATTGCACTGAAGCGAATTGGGACAGAAAAATAAATTTGGCCATTTTGAAAAAACGCAGGAATAAATTACAATCACACTTATAATACAGGGTGAACGACTTGAAGTGTTACCAATTTCAAAGGACTGTGATTTTTTAGTTGCAACAATTTATTACTATAAGTAAGAAAAAACAAGAAGGAAAATATTACATTTTGTGATTAAATTTACTTTTAGTCAGTATACTACCCTTTGCCTTGACAATGGTATTCAAATGGTAAAAAAATATTTGCTCGCAGCACGTTGGTGACCACTAGGTCTGGCTGGTATGTGCCAGTGAAATACGATCGCTTTCTTTATTGCATTTGTACTAGTATGTTTAATTGGCTCTCACCTTTCTCTTCAAAATAGACTTGATAAAAAGTCTGAAACTCAATGCACTGGAGAAATGACACGTGAAATTCGGGTTTCAGCCATTTTTGGTTCTTACGAGCTTTATAAGCCGAAGCTCAGTTTCGTTCTTATGTTTGCGGTCTACAACCCAAATGTTTGCGTGCCTAAGACTTCAATGCGGTGTCCAAAACATATTTCCGATAATAAGCCGCTATTATTTTGACACCAGAATTAATAAAATCTACTTGGTAACACTTCATATCGTTCACCCTGTAGTAATAATGTCAATGACCATGTTAGCTTGAAAACTTATTTATTTTATTTTATTTATTTTTGAAACAAACAATCACACAACAAATATTTACTTATATAGACATGTATACATAATTTAAATTCCATTTGTCGTAGTATAATGGACACGCGTAGAAAATGTATCAATGAAATGCTTAAGTCCAGTAAGAAATAGTAAGAATATCGATTACGCTAGGGGTCCTACCTATTCAATAGCCTCCATATTGTCTTGAAATCGGATCTGCTTTGGATGTACCTAAGGAATTTCTTTGTTTACCAATCTTGAGTCACGTGGCATATGGTTAGTTTCAGCGATATTTTCCATCATGAATCATAGACCATTCAGTGGTTTGTTATCGATCCGTTTATAAGGCAAAGTCGTAAAGGGCGTGTGATTCAGATGTGATATGAAAATCTAGATGTTTGTTTGCTTTTCTATGAGGTTTTATGGAAGCTTAGTCAGCCCAGCCGAGATCTCTTGAATACGATTCAGTTTAGATTCGGCGTGTCAGTTTTTGACATCGAACAAATAAAACATTTAAGCCACACGCCATACTATATTGCCTTTCAAAACCGGTCCTGAATTTTAGTTGACAAGTGTCACCCCCTCCTCAATGCATCACGGCAATGAATTTCAATGTCAACCTATAAAAACTTAAGCCGCCATTTAAAAATAGTTGTGATTGGTCCATCAAAGTTTTCATTGGCAATATTCTATAAATATTTGTCAAAGATGTTGCGCCAAAATATGCGCGATGTTAAGAAAAGCGCTAGGTATGTCCTGCCCGTCTTGGCACAATTGAACAATTGTTTTTGGGGGCATCTTTGAGCTGGCGTTAGACGTCCATGTTAAATATGGCCGCAGGGTTTTATGGAAGCTTTGTCAGCTCAGCCGAGATCTTTTGAATACGATTCAGTTTAGGTTCAGCTTGTCTGTTTTTGAAAAGTTGGGCAGCGTTCGGGAAGCTACGACACATATTTTCGTCCAATATTCCGCAGTGTTTGAAGACGAAAGTCTTTAATCAGTGTGTGTTGCCAGTGATGACATACGGTACTGAAACGTGGCCGCTTACAATGGGTCTCATAAGAAGGCTCAAAGTCACCCAAAGGGCAATGGAGAGGGCTATGCTAGGAGTCTCTCTGCGTGATCGGATTAAAAATGAGACCATCCGCAGCAGAACCAAAGTAACCGAAATAGCTCTCCGAATCGCTAAACTGAAGTGGCAGTGGGCGGGGCACATTGCGCGTAGAACCGATGGCCGTTGGGGCGGGAAGGTTCTTGAGTGGCGGCCACGTACCGGAAGGCGTAGCGTGGGTAGGCCCCCCACAAGGTGGACCGATGACCTGGTGAAGGTCGCAGGAGTCCGCTGGATGCGGGTGGCGCAGGACCGGTCATTGTGGCAATCTTTGGGGGAGGCCTATGTTCAGCAGTGGACGTCTTTCGGCTGATATGATGATGATGATGTCAGTTTTTGACAGTTATTCTATGGACACATCGCGATTCAGTTTAAGTTCTTAACTGAATCGCCTTAAGGAGCTTGATTAGACTTCTTCATACTCCAAGGAGGATCTAATGGGGTGGATCTCTCCACTGGAACCATTTTTGAAATAAGCTTCCATTATACTGATTTAATAAAGAAATTATTAAAAAATAAATAAATAATAAATCATAAATAAATATCTTGGGACATCTTACACAAATCGACCTAGGCCCACGGTAAGCTCAATTAAGACTTGTGATGTGGGTACCAGGCGACGATATATATAATACATAGATATATACAAATAGATACTTAAATACATACACAACCATGACCAAGGAACAAATATTTGTGATAAATAAATACACAAATAATGCCCTCGCCGGGATTCGAACCCGGAACTAGACGTGTGCGCCGCGCCGGCGTCACGCCGCCGCCGACCTTTTTCGCCACGCCGCCGCCGCCGACTAATGGTCGGCGTGAAATCGGCGTGGCCTTGACTGAATAACAGACTTATTTCTTATGTGTTAAATACTAAATAGTAAGCTTCGTATTTGCTTTATGTATTTACGTAATGCTCTTATACAGGAAATAAAATATCAGCCTATCGAGTGTCATCACTCATTACACGTAGATACTTAGGCTCGACGACATCCAGCCTCAGGAACAAGCCGGTTCGGTTTCTGCATAAGCAACGTCAGGTTATACAGAAGACCGATAAGTATAACTTGCCCCTCTGGTTACCGTTCGTGGCCTATGAAGCATTTGAATCGATCGAGAGGTTTGTGAATGAATAAGGGGTTACCCTCTTATTCATAAACAAATACTATACACGGTGGAATTTAATCGGTGAACAGGAACCCATTTTTCTAATTCAGTAATCGATGGCGGTCACGTTTATGTAGTACTTAAGTGGAACCAAGTTTTTTTTTTAGCATAAAAATTTTTTATGTTGAAATTAAACTTTAATTAAAATTTATTGTCACCCTACTAATGGTTTAGTCTGAAAGTTTAATACCTCTTTTCAAACTATCAGCCATGCATCGCTCTCATTTTACATAAGAATAGAGTCTATCGCAAAAATTAAAGTGTTATTGCTCATTTATGTTTTAAGTTTCTATGGCTGATAGTTTGAAAAGAGGTATTAAACTTTAATTTCAACAAATTTTAATTTGAACATAAAAAAAAATTATGCTAAAAAAAAACTTGGTTCCACTTAAGTACTACATAAACGTGACCGCCATCGATTACTGAATTAGAAAAATGGGTTCCTGTTCACCGATTAAATTCCACCGTGTATATTACTTCCAGCGGTACCAAGTAGACTTTTCCTCCTTGCACCGATACCACGATGCCGGGGGTCGTGATTATCAAATAATCAATTTCTCTTTTACGATATTTCGCCAACGGCCCCAATCTTTGGCAGCGTAGACCGCTTCAGCAACCTGAATGTTGAGTGTGGTGCGGATTTGGTCTGTCCAGTGCATGGGGCTTGGTCTTTTCCTTTCAAACTTTCCTGAGACAATAAGTTTTTGCAGGTCTTCCATGTTTGTGGGCTATGTGTCCAAAGAACAAGTAACCAACAAACACTAGAACAAGTAAGCCAAGTAGACTACCGGTACTTATATTGTAGCGTCCAGTTCGTCTCCAAGGCCGGTATTCGAAACCCATACCATTGCAGTATGTCCAAACTGTTTTTGGTTGCTTAGGGAGATGTCTTCAAGATTTTGGTCTGGATAGGGCTTTAATTGTCATCAACATCAATAGTCAGTAAGTATATCAGTTACTCGTATACCACCCACGTTCGGTTTGCCGACTATAAAGTAGTAAAATAAAGTAATTATGGTTGAAACCTTGGAGAACTTGAGCACTATACTCATTGATGTCTGTAGAGCCCCTGAATGTGTTGGGTTTAAGATACAACGAAGATCGACGAAGACCATATCAAATATCTAGTCTTTGTGATACAAACTCCAGTCAAGATCTAAGCTCAAAGATGACGACCATGTGTACCGGGGACAGACAACTAGTCCACTTGGGTGGATCTAAATTTGAGAAAAAGGTCAATAGTAATGTAGTGCCGGACACCACAATATCTTCTAATTCAATGTCCCGCAGTATATTTCAAAACGAAATTCTTCGACCAAGTGTTACTTACGACTATAAAACGTGCTACGTAACTATGGGCTTAGTAAAAAGATCACTCAATAAGATATTTAATCGATGGAAATAAGAGTTCCCTACAAGATTGAAATAGGAATGTTGAGAGCCGTAGAATAACTGAAAGCACCAACGTAGCTCAAAAAATGTGGGACCTGAAGTGGCAGTGGGCTAGACATTAAACCCAGGTGTCCTACGCAGCATTTCCATGTATGGAGCCCCTCTGTGGGAAGATGCACTCACCATACAGAACAAGGCCCTTTTAAGGAGACCTCAGAGAGCTATCGCGGTTAGGGTAGTGCGGGCCTATCGCACAGTCTCTTGGGCTGCAGCGTCAACTTTGGCGGCGGATCCCTCTTGGGAACTTCTAGCCAAAGTCCTTGCCGTAGTATACCGGTACAAAACAAGGCAAAGTGAGGATGGCCAAACCTCAAGCCATCAAGAGGCGGAGCGTTGCTGGGATCTAGCACAGAATCACATGCTTCTTCAATGGAACGTGGACCTGGGGACATCGGCTTGCGGCGTGCTAACCATAGCAGCCATTCGGCCTCACTTAGATCGCTGGATGAAGTGGCGCCACGGGGCACTGACCTTCAGGCTGGTGCAGATATTGTCTGGCCATGGGTGCTTCGGCTCGGCAGATATCTGCACCGGATTAGACGAGAAGAGTCAACAAAATGCCATGAGTGTGGCGCACAGGAAGACTGTGCGCCTAACCGGGCAACTTTAAGTCAGGTTATAAGAGCTGATCTCTCGCTGTCGAGCATCGCGTTTAAGCTGGAAAGCCGTAACCACCTTCTGCGAAGATGCCATTTCGCAGAAGGAGGCCTCGGAGCAGGAGAGAGAAAATGACCCTGCAGCACACCCGCTCCGTCGACGCAGGCTTGGGTCGGCGCAGACGCTACGCAGATCTGCTAGCTCTGCCCTAGCACACCAATATAGCCAAAAGCTCATTGGACTGGGGCCACTAACTGTTTGGTGTCCCATTGGGTCTGCAGCTCGGCTGCCCGCTGGAGTGACGCAGTAGAATGCTCATAGCGATCCTGCGTCACCCCGTCAAAAGCGGAAATGGCACTCGTTGGGTTTTTAGACAGTAGTGAATGTCAATGCTTCGTAGTCCGTCATATCTGTCTCACGACAGGATGCGTAAAAGCATTTTCCCAACGTAAAAAAAAAAGTGGGCTGGACATATTGCCCGCAAAATTACCGTTGGGGCAAGCGATTTCATAAAGCCAAGCATAAACTTGTCGACGCAGTGTAGGAAGGCTCCGAATATGATGGACCGATGACCTGGCAAAGATAGGCGGAATCCATTGGATGTGGGCTGCGCACTATTTATTCTTATGACATGCTATGATAGGGGATTTGAGGGCCTAATGTCCATCGGCAGATAATACGTATTATTACTTTCATCATATAACGAAGATGAATAGAGTTAGTCTAAGCCCAGTTATTGTTGGAAATACATATTATGTAAGGCTTGTCCACGAAATAAAGTAGACGTTGCCGTATAATTCATTTTCTTCTCGGACGCTGTCGTTGATATTTATATGTATTTCTCCATAACTATGGACTTTTATTTAAACTTCTGAATTTTAGCAGTGTTTTACAATTTTGGGTCATTTAGTTTCCCAATGGGTCTCAACTAAATGACAATATCGATACTATAATAAACTGTGAATCTTGTGTCTGCAATTTTAATTAACTATTTCAAGTCTTGTTGAAATTGTCTCGGAAGATCGCACTTTTGCATTAAGCATTATCTGAAGTTATTTTGATTTTGACGACTTTTAAGCGAATACTTTTGGATATTGGATTGTTAAACATGAAACGGTAGAACCAATTTACGGTCCCATGGCTGTTAGAACTACATGGGACTATTGTGTAACAGTGGAGACTGATTTTATGATGGCTACTTTATTTCGTGGACAAGCTTTAGAACATGATGGGAAGAGAAAACTGTTATCTATTGATCAAATGGTGGTTAAGGTGGCCATTGGTGGTGTTAATTGCAGATTTATATTGTATTTATCTCAATTATAATAAAGAATACGATCGAATTCCGCTTTCATATTCATATGACCTTCACGCCGATTTCACGCCGAAATCACGCCGCCGCCGCCGACTTTTCGGCAAACGCCGCCGCCGACCATTTTGACATCGGCGCACACGTCTACCCGGAACCTCCAGCTTCGTAGGCAGGGTCACTACCAACTAGGCTACGGAGGCTGACATGGCTAATGAAACGGGATTTAATCGTGTATAAAAATAAACTTACGAATATGAATTTGCGCTCCTATTTCTGGACAATCATAACTTCCCTTGAACCTAGAGAGGATTTGACGCTGATAGTGCCTGCTCTATTTTCTCTAAAATATTTTTTTTTTCATTGGTCCTGAGTACGTAGCCAGCTAGCCAATCGCCAACGGTCAGTATCGTAGTTTCCTCTGTCACTCTTTCAGACAAATACCTGCGTTATTTGCGTTTCGTTCATGATTGGGCGCTTCGCTTGACATCTTGGCTACAAGTATACATAGTCATTTCTGTTTATTTTCGTTGTCTTGGTTTAAATTGTATTGTTTTTAAATAGCTTCACTATCGGAAGCATATACTCGCACTGGCATAGGGCACCGGAGCCGTGTCATTAGCGTTCAGAACAATGCGCGAGCGCAGCGGAGTGTGGCGTGACTCACGCACGTACTCGCAGCAAGGCCGCGGCCAATCCATAACATCGAGATATTCCATGGTTCGTAATTTTAAACCAACATCACGCCATCAGCCTCTCTCAGTCCACTGCTGGACTTAGGCATAAGTAGTCCTTTTAATAACACTTCAATTTACGTACTCTATTGCACACGTGATGGTAAAAACTTTTTTACCAACTACGAGGTAAATGTCCGCGAAGTTTTAAAACTCAGTTCAGGATTTGACACATGGTTATGTTTTAAAAAAAGTATGCTGTTCAGCAGAGAGTGACAAGAAATCACACTTGATTTGTCCGATGACCCCCTCCCCTATGGTGATAATGGGTGATTTGCACAGGTGATGGTAAAACTTTTTTGCCAACTACGAGGTAAATGTCCGCGAAGTTTTAAAACTCAGTTCAGGATTTGACATCTGGTTATGTTTTAAAAAAAGTATGCTGTTCAGCAGAGAGTGACAAAAAAAGTCCCCTATGGTGATAATGCGTGATTTTTTCTTGACCCCCCTCCCCTACCCCTATACAGTATGACGTGATTAATGGACTAGCCCACACTGGGCAAGCGGGTTGGCGATCGCAGTAGTGTGTCCACTATGATGATGCTGCTGCCCATCATCAATCTTCATTGACACTCCAATCCCAGTCGAATCTTACGATACCCACGGGAAGAGTTGGGGTGGTGACAAATGTAGGTATTCTTACTGCCTGCCGTCACCACGCGGCTATAATCAACATATGAAATATAATTCTGATGATAAGTTCTCTGGATCTCTGGGGGTGTTTACCCTACTCTCGTGCAAAATATTTTTAGAACCTACCACAACAACCTTTGCAGTTTACGGGGTGGATAATATAGTAGGATTGTCAGGTGGTAGGATAGACCGTGTTTATCTCTTCGACGTCAAGTTGTTACCGGTTCTTCTCGGGTCAGTGGTGTAGGGTTAGAACCGAAAGTAGTTTTAATTTCATATGTAACTTAGACTATTCAAAAGAGTTTGTTCCTATTTGAATTAAGTAAGAATCGTTTGACTTTGACTTAGACGTCTTCGGAAGGAAACTGAGACTGAAACTCTTTTAGAGCGAAATAGTGGAGCGACCCTCAGAATAATTTGTTTCAACAATAACGAAGAAGTAAATTAGAACAAACTTATAGAAAAATAATAAAGCATTTAATCTTTGGTAATTTGCTAACAATTTCAATATATTAAATACTAGTAATAAAACAGACAAAAAAAAACATTAAAGACGGAGCGAGACTATACCCACTTCGCCCAACAATCGTAGCGGGTACCTCAGCCTCGAAATTGCCACTCATATGGTAATTTTTCAAAGATCTCAGATTTAGCTAAAATAAGTCCAACTGTAGCAGCACCACTATGTACGGGACAAGATGGCCGACCAACCGCAACGGAAACGCTGCGTCTGTCTCAAAAATGCCGCAGGCAGAAAATTTGTGGAAGAACGCATGCGTCACACGCAGGACGTTCTTGCAGGTCTTGTGCATATCTGAAATTAATTTATTGGTTAGTTTGGCTCACGTTTAACTAGTTATTATAATTGACATTTATAAATACGTAATAAAATAACAAAAATCGTTTCCAGTATGTGGTTAGGCAAGTAAACTGAAAAAGTTCAACATCTTCATCAGCCTATGATAGTCCACTGCTGGTAGGCCTCTCCTATTAACTATGCGTATAAACGCATTAGGAGGAAAATACCCATAATCGCCACGCTGGGCAAGCGGATTGGTGATCGCAGTAATGTGTCCACTAGGATGACGATTGCTCATCGTCAATCTTTTTCAAATAATGGTCAGTGACACTTCAAACCCTTAGTCGACTCTTACGACACCCGCAGGAGGAGTTGGGGTGGTGACAAATGTATTCTTATTGCCGTCACCACACGGCTGAAAAAGTTATTGAGGACTTTTCAAAGTTGGCCTGCGGATATTTGCGGATTTCGTAATTCGAGGTAAGATCTCAGATATTTGATGTTCGTTACTCGTTGGGGTGTTGTAACTCAAAACTAATGAAATTCATAGGTGGATTTATCATAAAGGTGCGTTCAGACGAAACGAGCATTCGCTATTCTAAGTATTCTAACCCCCTACTCTACGAAATTCGATCGTTAGATCGTTACACAAAACGTGATTCGTTGATTTTGTAGAGTGGGGGATAGAATAGCGAATTCTCGTTTGGTCTGAATGCACCTTTAAAGGTTAGTGCTCTTTATAGTAAATACTGGCCTTTGCAGTAGTCGTCTGCTAAGATCTGAGAAGAATATGACTTGGCTTTTCTTACACCCGAGTAATAACTCTCACAAGATACGCTCAAGATTGACAACAGGACAAAGTTTTTCAAATTCCATAAAATCGTCATTAATCTTGTTTTAAAACTTCGGACCTGGGAAAGAAAATGTAGTAATTCAAGAAATTGCTATTACGTACACTAAAGAATTGGTAATTGGTAAAATCCATGTAAGCTAAGCAGTAAGCGTAAAGATGATACAAATACTTAGACACAAACTAAAAATCACTTTTAGGAACGTAAACAAACTGAAAATTCTGTACTACTTACAATACTTGTATATGCTACTAAACTTTCTAGTTTATTCAACTCGACACCCATTTGCAAACTTACTAAGACGTTGACAAACCAATGTAGCCCAAAGTGGGTTATCTGGTGAAAAAAAAACCATTTTGACTTAATTGATTTTATTTATCAAGTATTTGCAATATCATTATGTTTCAAATTATACGGCAAAGCATTTTTATCCAAATATAATATATTAGGTCTATTTCATGATGGTTTCTGAAGACCCCAGTCAGACTGTAATAGTACATTACTATAGAGGACGGGAAACGAAGGGTTACAGGCCAAGTAGATATATCTGGCCGAAGGAACTGAGGCCAGATAGGAATACGCGGCCTGTAACCCTGTTTCTCGCCGAGATTTGTATAGTGCTTTTCTCAAACTTGCCATGAAATAAAACGAACTGATTTCGCCGCACCATATTGATTTGTAAAGAAACCAATAGTACAGTATCGTACAACATTAAAAAAAACATTCGCGCCCAACTTTTTTTTTAAATCTGTTTGGGGTATCCTTTTACCTGGTGGTATAAACATTAGTTCTTAGGTTATTTTTCTTTCTGTGGCTGAATGTCAAGACATAGTGTCACAATTTGACGTTTCAAAACAAAAGACAGTTTGTTTGCAGTCCTAGGTGTGAAATAAATACATTAAATCTCTTTACATATCATCTTAGCATATGCCACCGGATACATAGTATTTCCGGGTTTAATTTGAAGTAAGTAACATCAACATTCCGTAGCAAGTTTGAGAAAAAGTACTTACCGAATACTTGTATACTTCGTTACATAAATTAAACGCTTTAACTATATCAGCATATGCCTTTGACATTGCTTTATTGTTTAGTCTTTCTGCTACATTTTTATTTTTAGAAGTCTTGTATTCTAGCATATTTTTATTCCAAGCATCCAACTCATTTGAGATAAAAACTATAGTACGAGTGACTTCAACGATTTGTAAATCATAGATCAACATGTTAAAAGTTATTAAACAGGGTACTATGAACGTCAAGAAACCAACATTATATTTAGCAGTAGATAAAAAGAATATTATGTAAAAAGCAAGAAGAGAAGCTACGCTGAACCAATTCTGCTGCTTAAGATTCAATAAGAAGGATTGCTTTTCAATTCTAATGGCATTTATAATTTGCTGTAGCAAAACGGTGAGTTCAACAGAAGCACAGGTTTGTATCACACTGGAAACATAGATGATAAGTGTAATAGTACTATATATCACAACATCGAAGTATAACAGAAAAATGATAACGTTCTTCCCAGAACCTTCAACACGTTTCTTTTGAATAATGAATCGCAAGAAATGGGTAAGCGTCACGCCAATTCCACCTATCATGGATTTGATACGATCACGGTTTTTGGTTATAGGAGTAATGAAATTGTCGATGATGCAACACTTGGAGAGAAGAAAGAACGACTGGAATATGATCAAAGGATATATCGCAGTTTGAAAATCTTTGTCGACGAAATTGTGGAGCAAATATTCAGTCGGTAAGTTCCTACTCATTTTGATTAAACCTGTAGAGGTATATTGATTTAAACTTTCACGATTATCACTCATATTTTATAGAGGTATATTCCGCTCAGCATTGAACAATTTTTATGTCTAGGTGGTTACGTGGTGAATTAAGTCTTTTATAGTCAGTATGCATTTCCGATGAAAACTTAATTAAATTAAGTGTTTTCATCGCAATTATAGAAGGCGTTTAATCAGAATAATACATTTACGAGTTTACCGTAGTGAAAAATTCTAGGGATGAGACAAGAACAGCAAATTTTGTAATATCTTTTTATTCTTTATCATTCAGCTTATTTTGGTCCACTACTGGATGTATGTCGCTCTTAAGACCTATGCGTGAGGACGCATTAGAAGGTAAATGCCCACACCACATTCCCCACGCTGAGGAAGCGGATTGGCGATCGCTGAGTGTTTTGTATTTAAACTTGTATTATTTCTGAAATATTTCTGATCCTGCAATATATCTTTTAAATTTGATTAATTAAGATTTGAGTACTTCGATCTTGACAGTGAAAATCTGTAAGCTGACATATTTAATTAAAGTACTCGTAGGTATGGTACACCTACGAGTACTTTAATTAAATATGTCCACTTGGGAGATTGCATAGATTAAGACACTACTACTACTCTTCATTTTGCTTACATACGACATAGAATATAAATCAGTAGGAAAGCTTACAGATTTTCACTGTCAAGATCGAAGTAAGTACTCAAATCTTAATTAATCAAATTTAAAAGATATATTGCAGGATCAGAAATATTTCAAGACAGACAGATCGTATCAAAGACAAAATAAGGTGTACTTAAAAATGTAAAAAAATATGTCCCAGTGCACTTTAATTCTGTGTAATAAAAACGTCGTAACATAAATATTTAGGATTCTTTCGATACTTATTTTTGCACTTGACTGTACACCCATTCAATTATCGTAAGTAACGTGTCATCCATACGATAGTACGAAAGCTAAAAGCTATTCAATAACAGCGTAGGTTAATTACTTGCACGTCCGTTTGAAGTGAATGCTAATGCACTATAGTTTATTACTTAAATAAAAGACGAGAAAAGTATCAATCCATAATGGAAATAGTTATACTAATCCTTCACTTCTAGTCCTGCTTGAATAATGTCCATGCTTCATCATTTATTACATTGTTACAAACACTGACATCAATATTTTAATTAATTGTCATAAATCTCCCAGAAGTACAAAATAGATCATAACTCACTTATTAAAAACTTAATTTCACGAAACACCAACTTCCCTCGGTGCGTATCTCTTCCAAATATACACGTCACACGCCATTTTGACTTACGTTTCTTCATATTTCATTAGATGTTCCGACAAGTTCAAGTTTCAAGATGGCGCCTTCCGGCCCTATTGCGCCGGCGCATGGCAGCCGCAGTTTCAGGATCACTGGACGGCAAATCTAAATAAAAATCTAGCTTTTACGTTTTGATTTGTTATTGTTTTGATGCGATATTGATATGCCGAGCTGGGTTATTAATTTTTGAGTCCAATGAAATTAAGTGGTTTGTGTTTTTTGACCATCGAGATGATTTGTTTAACTCACATTAGTTAACAAAAATAGTCATGATAAGTCAATTACATGGATTTTTGAAAGTAGTGACTTCATGATGACGCTACTAAATCATCAGTCTTCTATAAATTATTGGTACCACAAAGCAGCCACAAAGAGTTGGGGTGTAGTAGGGTGGTTCAAAAACTTTTTTTTTAATTTTCTCTTTTCCCACTAGGTTTTTTTCTATTGGCTTAGACCATAAACTCATCTCTGCTAAATTTCAGCAAAATATAAATGCATTTAGGGGTTGCTATGATAAGACAATTTTTGAGTTATCATGTTAGATTTAGTAGCTAATAAAATAAAACCCAAAATATTTAGAGAGTTTCATAAGTGCATGATTATGAAATAAAGCAAGATTTTAGTTTTGTTTACTTTTTTTCGTCTTATGTCGCACGAAATAATGTAGCTTGAAGTATTGGTACTAGTCGGTGGCAGGCGCGTTATATCACGTTGTAGCAGTCATTGTGTAAGGCAAAACTACACTGTGCAATTACATGTTATTCAAACATGCCACTTTGCCATTAATATTGATTGAACACATTTGTATGCATCTGTGTTAATAAGGAAGGTATTTTTGAATATTTCTTCAATGTTGAATGAACTGACAAAATTATTTACTTTACATCGTTTAGTTAAAGTGTTAAATCTTTTTATTTATTTAAGTCAATCAAAGCGGTTTTTTTCGTGTGGGCAATGGGCCCTAGGGCTAATGTAACCTATATTTACGGTACTTAGATGTTGTAAGCACCCTATATCTGATGTCGACTGTACGTGTATTACAGTCAATCTATGTCCACTATATGAAAGCGTAATTGTATCTGAAACTAGTATTGCGCAGTGGCTTATCGCCATAACAATTAAACTAAAATAAACCGAGTCACGTGCGAACCAGGTCGTTGGAGTGTTGGAGATGGGCACTTTCCTCATTGTCGCTCTTAACTTAACGTCATCAGTAAAGTTTTCAATGTATGTTAAATACACTTTCGTGCTTCTTTTTAGTAGAAGGCGAAAAACCAAAAGGCAGACAGACCGCTGGTGGCTCTACCGCATACTTCGTAATCCGCAAATTTCGAGGGTTTGTCTCTCTCATTCTAATGACGACTTCGTTGAAGTGACAGAGTATACATTTTCGCGGTAGTTGGCCATGGGGGTACCATGATCTCTTAAATGCGATACAGTTTAGGTTCAGCATGTCAGTTTTTGGCATTTATTTTATGGAACTGACACATTGAAATTCAGATTAGGTCCTAAATTGAATCCCACTTATTAGTAGATCGTGGTAGCATTATAGTCACGTGACTTATCGCTTAGGTATCATTTATCTACGATTAGCGGAATGACATCTTGGCTAGACATGCAGAGCAGCTAGGGTGCTCACCATATTTGAACCATTGAGAACTAGTCCCAAAATACACCTTTCCCAAAATACCCCAAAATAATTGTGTTCACCTGTGCGTGGCGTAATGCTTTATTTTCGAAACACACTAGTCCCAAAATACCCTATTTTTTGAAATATTGTGATTGATTTAAAAATATGCAATATTTTGATGCTTTTGAGGATGCGTTTTTAGGGTTCCGTAGCCAACTAGGATCCCTTATAGTTTCACCATGTCCATCTGTCTGACTGTCTGCGGATAATCTCAGAGACCGTTTTCACTAGAAAGCTGTAATTTTGTACCAATATGTAAAAAACCATGCCAACAAAGTTGGCAGATAAAAAGCGGAATGACATCTTAGCTATAGGCATGCAAAGCAGCTAGGGTGCTCACAATTATCTAAACTAGCCTCTATTGTCATGGCGTTAGAGTGCATGTTCAGATATTATTGAGCACCGTGTCCGCTCCATATGCCATGTGGTGACGGCAGTAAGAATACATTTGTCACGACCCCAACTCCTCCTGCGGGTGTCGTAAGTGTCGACTAAGGGATTGAAGTGTCACTGACCATTATTTGATAAAAGATTGATGATGGGCAGCAGCGTCATCATAGTGGACACATTACTGCGATCGCCAATCCGCTTGCCCAGCGTGGCGATTATGGGCATTTACCTCCTAATGCGTCTATACGCATAGTTAATAATAGCCACTCACTTGCTTTGAATTTTGCGATAGACTCTATGTCTATGTAAAATAAGAGTGATGACATGTAACAAAAGCTACATGAAGCAAGTGAGTGGATAGGAGAGGCCTACGTCCAACAGTGGACTATCATAGGCTGATGATGATGATGTGTCCGCTCCAATATATCTGATAACGACTGTACCGTGAGACTCACGAACGAACTTATCAAGCTACACCAATCACTGCATATTGTACAATTAATTATCACAACTAGCGGAATCAAACATCCTTCCTCGCTATAAATAGCCTCGCTTCGTCTCACTCGTTCATATTCTTTAACGAAATCAATGTTATCTCGCTGTCTAACAATGGACAACGTTCTTCCGGGATGCATTTGCCGCGCCACTGCACCGCCATGGCTTTAGGGCCAATACCGTGTCCTAATTGAAAAAATGCACCTATTGGATCAAAACCCATTTTAGAATTCCAACAATTAGGTTAAGGCTTATCGTAGAAACTCCAAATCTAAATTTCTAGTTCTCGATTATCTGACCTCAGTTTTGCGAAAGGGCGTACTCTTTTTTAAGTATATTTTTTTTTTTGTGTATGTACTTTTTTTAAACATTTGACTACTTGAAATTTTTTTTTATTTGCTTTGCATTGTTTTTTTTTAACTTAAAAAACGGCATTTTCAAAAATCTGTTCTGTATTATTCGTAAAATAATTAACGAGCTTTGAAATGATTCCGATTATTTGTATCGTACACAAGTTTCAAATGCCTTAAAGAATATTATATACAAATAAAAAAAAATTGCATATTACGCAACATTCATGGCATTCAAGTTCCATATTCATATGAGCTTTAGGAACGATATTTAGGTTATAAAAGAAATGCATGAAGGCTGTTAAAAGGTAGACTAGTTTCGTCCATATTTCTTTAAACGGCGATCAGGTTTTGTATCGATGAAACATTAATCATTGACATTTACATTTTATGTCAACAGCAATCCGGTTCGAAGGACTGTTTTTACTTTTTTTAATATTAAATAAAAATCTACTTGATCAATTTCAGAACGATAGATTAGATAGTGTTTATTGTGTAGATTTTATAGGTAGTTGCTGATTCTACTTAAATGGTTCAAATGTCTATAATTGTGATTTTAAAATTAAGTATTTTTATTGTAATTAGGTATATGAATTTTGTATATTAATTTTTTGACATGTGTTTTATAACATTAAATTATTTGAATTTGAATTTGAATTTATGAACTTTTGACGGTTATAGAAATAGATTGATCCTTATATATGAGGGTAAGACTCATCGCTCGTTTCTAAACTATTATAACCTCATCATCATCATCATCAGCCCGTTGCAGTCCACTGCTGGACATAGGCCTCCCCCAAGGTACGCCACAGAGCTCGGTCTGCTGCTTTATGCATCCAGTTTCTGCCAGCCCCCTTATGCAAATCATCCCGCCATCTGGCCGGAGGGCGTCCCACGCTACGTTTACCAAGACGCGGTCTCCACTCCAGAACACGCTTGCTCCAGCGGTTATCGGTTCTGCGACAGCATATGTGGCCAGCCTATTGCCACTTCAACTTACTAACTTTCAGAGCTATGTCGGTCACCTTGGTTCTCAGGTGGATCACTTCGTTTCGAATTTTGTCCTTCAGAGAGACCCCAAGCATAGCTCTTTCCATAGCACGTTGCGCGACTTCAAGCTTGTGGATTAGCCTCACAGTCAGTGTCCACGTCTCGGATCCGTACGTCATAACAGGAAGGACGCACTGGTCAAAAACTTTCGTCTTTAGGCTCTGAGGTATATCCGACGAAAATATCTGTTGCAACTTCCGAAAAGCTGAACGAATATAACCTATAATGTATAAATCTACTAGTTCTAATTATTGTAGATCTATTCATTGCGTAAATAAATATTTGTTCCATGAAGTTGTTTTACATGTAATGTATTTGTATCTATTACATTATACATATCGTCGCATAGTACCCACAAAATAAGCCTTAATTGAGCTTACCATGGGTGTAAGAATGCCTCGCGATATTTATTTATTTACTGTACATATAATTTCTATGCTCCATTAATTTTATCATGACATTTTATAGTACCTAGTACAAAATTGACGAATTACTCTATTTAAACTATCGTGAGTATCGTGAGACATTATATCACTAAATGATTAAATTATAAATTATATTAATTTTTATTCTTTTTTATTATTGTTATTTTTAACCGGTTAAATTTTCCGAAACATGTTCCTCCGTCATAACTAAATACCGTGGAGTTTAACAGTGTAAAATGACCACTGATAACTATAAAAAGATAGTTACGCACTCTATTAACAGAACATAAATCATCAAATATTTCTTAAAATCAGTTCCAACTCGTTTAAGACTCGAAACAAAGTTAATTGCGCACGCGCCGGGCCGTGTCTCTTTTGTACGAAGCCAGTGGCTTATTATTTATTTATTATTTATTCAAACAAAAAATATACAGTATGACAGTATAAACTAAAGCACTGTACATTTTAAATTACATGATATTAGATACTTCATTACAATATACCACTATCATCCATTACCTCGCAGTACTTCAGACATACGCTACACACATTTGCCCATCGGCTTGCGAACAAATCACATTCAGGTGCCCATGACAGAAGCGCGTTCAAAAACCTTAGAGCTCGAATAAGAGGAGATCTTTGGCGAGCCACAGTACGCGATGTTGGAATCGCAAGAAGGATATGGTTTCTAGGCCTAAGATCTTGCTTAGGCAGAAAAGGTATAGACAGCCGCACTACCTGTGCCACTAGCTCAGGGCAGTCGGAATCTCCACGCAAAATTCTACAAGCTACTACCAAAAGATTGTAGTCACGCCTCACTTGCAAAGAGTTGAATCCTAGGCATCCTAACAAGAATTTAGTAGGGTATAAAAACGGGTAGTATTTGTAAACTCTTTTGTACAGGAACCTTAGGAATGCTTTTTGTACTTTTTCTAGCAACAAAGCATACGTGCTCTCAGTGGGACTCCAAATTATACTGGCAGTTTCTAGCTTACTCCGAACAAGGGCCGTGTACAGTAATTTAATTGCCTTTGGATTGGTAAAGTCACGGGCATTCCTTACGATGAATCCCAGCCTCTTAAAACAGTTGGTAGCTAGGGCTTCAATGTGATCACGAAAGGTTAGTTTGGCATCAAAGAGGACACCGAGGTCTTTTATTACATTTACGCGGGTTATAATTTCGGACCCCAGTATGTACTGGGCGTGTAACGGTTTCTGTGAGCGAGTATAGGACAAGACATAGCATTTAGAAGAGTTGAATGATAACTTATTTACGACACTCCAATTGACCACAGCCTCTATGTCCGTCTGCATTGCCTCGCAATCTGCGAATTCCTCAATACCACTAATTAGTTTTACATCATCCGCATAGAGGAGACATGTTGACCGTTTTATTACAGATTCGAGGTCATTAATCATGAGTCCAAATAAAAGCGGGCCAAGAATAGAGCCCTGACTGACGCCTGATCGTGTTGGATACGTGGGAGATACAAAGCACCCGTGCTTGACAAATTGCCGCCTGTTCTGCATATAGCTAGCAAATAATTTAAGAAGACGGGGAGTGAAACCAATGCGAGCTAGTTTATTGAGCAAGACATCATTATCAACCTGGTCAAACGCCTTTTTAAAGTCTAAGTATAGAACGTCCACCTGCTTCCCTTTATCTATGTACTCAGAAATTATGCTAGAGACAGTTAACAGATTGGTCTCAACTGAACGGTTTGTTCTAAAGCCGTGTTGCGAATCGCATAAAAATGGTTTTATCTGAGGAGAAATCAACTTTTGAAGAATAGATTCAAACACCTTTGCACAAGACGACATAACGGCTATGGGACGGTAGTTTTCCACGCAAGAAGTGTCTTTAGTTTTAGGTATAGGAGTAACACGCGTAAGCTTCCACTTGCATGGATACGTCCCGGTAGATAGAGATAAGTTAACAATGTGACAAATAGGGGATATAAAATAGTCCATGCATCCCTTAACTATATATGCAGGAATATTATCTGGTCCTACAGAACTTCGCGGCTTCAAACGCTTAATGGCTGCTTCCACGTCCTGAGGAGTAATGCCGTTTATGTCGACAAAGTTTGCAGAATTTGATACATCGTTACTATTGGCCGTGTTATGATCAAGCAAGGGGGCGCTGGGCAGGAATACACTCGCGAAGTAATTCGCAAAAGCGTCAGCTGCATCCTTACCAGCATATTCTACTCCGCTATACTTAACACGAGCTTCAAAGCCACCTTTTGACTTTAAGGACCCCACATGTTTCCAAAAAGCACAAGGGTCGCGGCCAATATTGGCTTGAAGGTCGTTCATATAAGCATCGTAGGCATTAATCAGCTGAAGTTTTATATCAGACCGCAGATTCGAGAATTCTCTATAAACGGACACACAACCTGTACGTTTCCATTCACGGTGTAACTTAGCTTTGCGTACAATTTTTTTAATTATTTCACTAGTAAACCAGATCGGGTAACGTCTAGTAGATTTTTTTGAGCGCGCCCTCCGGGGTACTGCAACATCAAAAATGTAATATAAAATATTATAAAATAAATCTACTGCTTTATCGACATTTTGAGTATTTAACACCTCTTGCCAGGTTTCTTCGGATATGAGGTGATACAGTAGGCCGTAGTCGCCTTTCGCAAAATTCCAATCTAGCTCACTGTCAACATTGCTTGGAGCTAGGTATTCAGCTATGGGACCCTTTTTATTAAAAATGAGGTGGAAAGCAATATCTAGTGGAGGGTGGTATGCATCGCGATGCGGAACAAGTCCGCCCCCCACAATCTCCATAACAACGGCACTTTGGACGCGTTCTGTCACAAGCACTACATCAAGCTTACCTCCATACATATTCTCTATTTCATTCTTCTCACTCAACCCACAAGCGGATAAAAAATAAGAATAATATTGTAAGATTTTCTGAGATGTATACAGAGGGTTTAGATTGAGGTCACCTACGATAACAACATTATCGTCAAGTGATTCGATTACGGATTCCACCTTTTGAAAAAACTGCATATACATATTATCAGTTGCTCTAGGATGAATATACACTACGCATAAATGCAAGCAAGTTCCACCGATACGCAAAGAGGCCCAGAGATCTTCACCGTTCGCTGTCTCCAACTCGATGCGCCTCGTCATTTTGATATCCGGTCGACAGGCGAGAAGCACTCCTCCACCACGAGCTCCAGTTGCTCTATCGCGTCTCAATAAGCACCAACTTCCGGAGACTATTTCCGAGTCGTCAACGGAGCCCGTGAGAAAGGATTCCGTAAGCGCAATCACGTCACTGCTTGTTGTAACGAAGTTCTGTCTAAAATGTTTGAGCTTCGTATTAAGACCTCGAACATTTTGATATATCATGTGTATGGATTGCTGATTTGCGAAATGTGCTGATGACTGGTTTGCACTGACGGCATGTTTACTGTTTCTTGAGCTCAGCGTATCTTCGAAAAAACCACTCTTTAACTCTAGCGTTACAAGGTAATTTATGACCACGCGCCTCTCATACACGTGCTATCATTATACAGATACGGTTGAGCTCTTTCAAGAAGCTAAATTTTAGTGTGTTTAGCTCCAAGGTCGATGGCCTGAACGAGTAAGTACAAAATCGACTGAGGTGGTCTATGACACATTAGGCCATCGACTACCAAGAGATTAGATATTGTACTTATTTAATGTTAAAATTGTAATAGAAATATCTTCCTCGCTCAATGCATTAGCTTGGCAATCCAGCGAGGAAATGCTGCCAGCGTCCTGGGTACCATGCCGCAGGGGCCTGTTTAGATTTATTTTAGATTTTATTTAGTTTTATTTTAGATTTTATGTAGTTTTAGTTTAGTTATACTTTTTAAATAAAATTTTGTACTTGTAGTTTATTTAAAAACGAATAAAACCTATATTCGAAAAAAAAAGAAATAGAAAATAATTTATTCGTGACACACACATACATTAAAAGGACAAAGTAGATATGACAATGTAAAGATTATTCCGTACAATCCGTCATATCCGTCAGGTCATGTTGACGAGCTTTTACTGTGGGATCGATATCAAAGGGGGGAAAATCATTTATTAACAAAAATATAGTAACAAAGGATAAATATTAATTATTATCACGCAAGCACTGATGGAGATATTAGGTACTCTAGTCAGGTAGAGGAAAGATTGGGTAGGGCTGCGCCATCTTTTAGGCCAAAGAAGTTTTTGAAGGAGTTAAATTTGTGGCGCGTACCCCGAATACACATGCTTGTAGCACGGAGTATGGAAATTATAATTTTCGATCTAAGCCAGCCCATTACTACGCTGAGGGATCTGTCCCAACGATCAGCGATTGCTTCGCCGAGATGTTTCACGAAAGCGGACATCTGAGGTGCAAATATCCCATCCACGGATGTTACAAGGGGAGTAAATGTCGCATGCCGTTTTTCACAAGAGTTCAAATATTTTCGTTTCTTTTCCTCTTCGGCGGATTTAAGTACGGCTGCTACCGGACGTGAGATGTAAGAGGGAGCGTCAGTGTCTACGACACGGATATCAAATAACGCCTCCCTCTGTGCATCCCAAACGCCACGGCAGCAAAGGTCTCCCCGAAGTCCGCAGTCACCTTCCGTGATGAAGGGTTCTTTGACTACATTCCCCCAGGCGTGCTGACATAGCTCACAAAATAGGTCCCGGATTTCGTTGTGACGGCGCGTAATTAATCCGCCAGTTTTACAGCAGAGAGCGTGGTCCACGTCAAAAACATCATTGCCGCAGCCGTCACATGATTTAGGCATGGAAATAGGTGTTCTGTGATATCTTAGTGCCAATGCATCTCTGAATTCCATTGGGGATAGGTCAAAGTGGTCTTTTCTTGTAGGGATAACCGAGAGCCAAGTAGATCGATATCTGACTCTTTTTTTTTGAGAATCTGATGTTGCTTCCAATATACCTATGTCATTCATCAGTAGAATCCAAAAAAAAGTAAACAATAATGGCTGACTATAGCCTTTGACTTCTTTGACGTAGGTACATCGTGAAACACGTTCGCAGATATATTTACGTTAATAATAATAAATGAAGGGTCCACGGAAAGAACATGTGTAGTCAATTCAAATTACAGAAGGAAAAGCCGCTTTTTTTAACAGAATAAGGTGTGAATTTCTCCTGATTTTTTTAAGCTCTGGACATGTTTTTTCCGTGGACCCTTCAAATATCAAGA
>JALPQI010008233.1:0-53294 GCA_025490895.1 Thaumatotibia leucotreta
AATGAAAAAGTTCTCTTTTTAAATTAGGAAACACCTGACATATATTTGTGCCATAGCAAAAATAGAGGACGCGTTACTTTTGTTAACTATTTCTGATAGAATTCATGAACGCCTGGTCCAAGGGGCTGGTCGTCAAGCGGCAGAAGACGCAGAAGGTAAGGAACTTGCAGTATATGCTCGATAGTTTCTAGACGTTTCTGCGAACTTAGACGGCACGGGCGAGGGCGATAGAAGACCCAGAAGGTGAGCAACTTGCAGTATACTCTCGATAGTTTTTCGACGTTACTGCAATCCTGGATGTCACGGACGAAGGCAAAGCGCCGCGGACAATTGGGCATAGTTATGGAATATCGAATCAAGCGACTGAAGCCTGTCATTTCAGTTAAATCTTTCTGTCAAAAACTAAAGTTACTATTTTCAGTGACAGACTTCTGTCGCTTGATTCGATGTTCCATAACAATGCCCAATTATACTCGTAATATACTCTCAATAATAAGAAGCTTGAACTATGATGAGCGTCGGACGCAAGCGGAGACGCATGAACGCCTGGTCCAAGGGGCTGGTTGTCAAGCGGCAGAAGACGCAGAAGGTAAGGAACTTGCAGTACATAAATAAATAAATAAATAAATATCTTGGGACATCTTACACAAATCGACCTAGTCCCACGGTAAGCTCAATTAAGGCTTGTGATGTGGGTACCAGGCGACGATATATATAATAGATAGATACATATAGATACTTAAATACATAGACAGCCATGACCAAGGAACAAACATTTGTGATAAATAAATACACAAAGAATGCCCTCGCCGGGATTCGAACCCGGAACCTCCAGCTTCGTAGGCAGGGTCACTACCAACTAGGCTACGGAGGCTGACAAATGACATGCTCGATAGTTTCTAGACGTTTCTACGAACTTTGACCGCACGAGCGAGGGCGACAGAAGACCCAGAAGGTAAACAACTTGCAGCAGACTCTCGATACTTTCGATAGTTTCTCGGCGTTACTGCAATCCTGGACGTCACGGACGAGGGCAAAGCGCCGCGGACAATTATACTCGTAATATACTCTAAATAATAAGAAGCTTGAACTATGATGAGCGTCGGACGCAATCGGTCCAAGTGGCTGGTTGTCTAGCGACAGAAGACGCAGAAGGTAAGGAACTTGCAGTATATGCTCGATAGTTTCTAGACGTTTCTGCGAACTTTGACGTCACGGGCGAGGGCGACAGAAGACCCAGAAGGTAAACAACTTGCTGTATACTCTCGATAGAGTCTCGACGTTTCTGCAATCCAAAGCGCTGCGGACAATTATACTTGTAATATACTCTCAATAATAAGAAGCTTGAACTATGATGAGCGTCGGACGCAATCGGGGACAATGAATGCCTGGTCCAAGTGACTGGTTGTCAAGCGGCAGAAGACGCAGAAGGTAAGGAACTTGCAGTATATGCTCGATAGTTTCTAGACGTTTCTGCGAACTTTGACCGCACGAGCGAGGGCGATAGAAGACCCAGAAGGTAAACAACTTGCAGTATACTCTCGATAGTTTCTCAACGTTTCTGCAATCCTGGACGTCACGGAAGAAGGCAAAGCGCCGCGGACAATTATACTCGTAATATAATCTCAATAATAAGAAGCTTGAACTATGATGAACGTCGGACGCAATGGGGGCGCATGAATGCCTGGTCCAAGTGACTGGTTGTCAAGCGGCAGAAGACGCAGAAGGTAAGGAACTTGCAGTAGGTATACGCTCGATAGTTTCTAGGCGTTTCTGCGAACTTAGACAGCACGCGTGAACGCAAGTCGCCGTGGACGCCGGGCCCCGAGCGGGACAGCGTCAAGCGCAAGCGGAGACGCATGAACGCCTGGTCCAAGGGGCTGGTTGTCAAGCGGCAGAAGACGCAGAAGGTAAGGAACTTGCAGTATACGCTCGATAGTTTCTAGACGTTTCTGCGAATTGACCGCACGGGCGAGGGCGATAGAAGACCCAGAAGGTAAGCAACTTGCAGTATACTCTCGATAGTTTCTCAACGTTTCTGCAATCCTGGACGTCACGGACGAGGGCAAAGCGCCGCGGACAATTATACTTGTAATATACTCTCAATAATAAGAAGCTTGAATTATTATGAGCGTCGGACGCAATCGGAAGCGCATGAATGCCTGGTCCAAGTGGCTGGTTGTCAAGCGGCAGAAGACGCAGAAGGTACACAACTTGCAGTATACTCTCGTTATATTCTAGACGATTCTGCAACGGTACAGACTTTTGATCAGTGGCCTATCGCGAACATCGAAGTTCGAAAATTTCGGGGATTTGTCTCCATCACACCACGAAGGCATCATTAGAGTGACAGAGACAAATCTCCGAAATATGCGAACTTCGGAGTTCGCGCCGTTCGCGGTAGGGCCGCAGAGTCAGTCAAAGGGGACAGCGTCAAGCGCAAGCGAATACCATATCAAATGACATTTTCGTACATAAGTTATTTGAAAATACTCATTGGTACGAATCGGGTATTGAACCCACGATCGCAGCCGTCTGTTTACAGCTCGACCAGAAGCGTTTTGTTGATAGATTAAATTAAAAAGTTATGTTTTTAAATTAGGAAACACCTGACAGATTTTTGTGTAAATAGAGAACGCGTTACTCTTGTTGACGATTTCTGATAGAATATTTGGGAACATTTTATTTAAAATAGATGTCTATTAGCTTGCAAAACTTGAATACTAAATGACCGTAGTTATTCAGAAAACGACCACCTTCGATTTTTTGTCAATGCAGAAAGCTGCCAAACTTTATGTTAAAACTCAAGCCAAAATAATGTGGGCGCTTTCTGCAAAACTGGTCAAATTTTCCTTTCAATTCCAGACCTTCAAAGAGTCAATACTAATAACCGACGAGGAATCCAAAGAGAACAAACCGATCACGTCAACGCCGATGACCAACGGCGCGTCCACGTCGGGCTCCGACGACGACGCGCCGCTGAGACGACCGCGGGACGACTCCGTGTTCAACCTCACGGCGCAGGGCATCAACCACGTGCGGGAGAGGTGAGATCAATACCGAGACAGAGTATGCGTCATTATTCGACGTTTCAACCGCCTTATTTTCGTGGTCACATTTACTATCAAACCGGAATCAAAAAGGGATTCGTAAGTACTGTTGACACAACAAATGACACAATATTTACCAAGAAAAGAGTTGTTTACAGATGTAGTGAGTGATTAATTAATCTATAGTCTGTAAGTCTTTACACTTAACCCCTGGAGTGCCTAGTGACAGATCTGTCACAAGCCATTTGGACTATAATATAAAATAATTAAAGTTATTAATCGACAAGCAAATTTATGACAGCAGCGTTCCAGGGGTTAAAGTATAAATACAGGGTGGTCCAAACCTTGACGTCAAAAAATTTTTTTTAGATTCCTCACGTCATAAGCTATCAAAATATACCCCATGTATGTTAGCCGATTTTTTGTAGTTTTCGAGTTATGAATTTTTGAAAATTTTTTTTTGAAAAATTCTGGTATGATGAAATTTATTAATTATAAAAAAACTGTTGGGTTTTTTAACTAGTTTCTTTTTGTAAAAGTATGACTACAAATAAAGCATTTACTGACAAAAAAATTAGCGTCCTCACTTTGATACAAGTAGGATAAAAAAATACCAAATTCAAAAGTTTACGCTAAAAACGCATCAAAATAGCATTAATGCACGTAAATAAAAAAATAAAACATATCCCAAGGAATTTTTGTATTCTAAAGACCGCCCTAGACCTTGAGCCTTCGTAAAAGCAAAAAAAAATGATATTTAATAATGAGGATTTTTCGGAGTAGTCGGTCAAATAAACTTAAAAAAGTTAAAATTTTAAAGTAGTAAAAAAATGCTTGGATAACTACACATATTGAGTTTTCGTGGTATTTTCTGTCTTTGTTTATTGATAAGAACAACAAAACAGACGAAATTTTACTTTATTGTTAAAATTAAAAATTTAGAAGTTTTTTTTTAAGTTTATTTAACCGACTACTCCGAAAAATCCTCATCATTAAGTATCACTTTTTTTTTGCTTTTACGAAGGTTTAAGGTCTAGGGCAGTCTTTAGATTACCAAAAATCCTTGGGATATGTTTAATTTTTTTTTATTTACGTTCATTAATGCTATTTTTATGCATTTTTAACGTAAAATTTTGAATTTGGTATTTTTTATCCTACTTGTATCAAAGTGAGGACGCTATTTTTTTTGTCAGTAAATGCTTTATTTATAGTAATACTTTTACAAAAAGAAAATATTAAAAAAAAACCCAATAGTTTTTTTTATCAATAAATTTCTTCATTCCAGAATTTCCCAAAAAAAAAATATTTCAAATATTCATAACTCGAAAACGAGTAAAAATCGGCTAACATACATGGGGTATATTCTGATAGCCCATGACGTAGGGAACCTAAAAAAAATTTTTTGACGTCAAGGTTTGGACCACCCTGTATATGAATATAACTATGAGTATATCCTAGATTGACTTATACACTGTTGTGGCAACAGTACTTTCGAATCCCATTCTAATCGCGGTTTGATAATACTAAGAGTTGGCTGTAGACTTTATGGTGAATTTCGGTTATTTGGTATTTGTCCCGTACATTTACAAGATAACCAGTCACGAAGTTACGATGATCAGTCGTTATCGCAAAAGGTGTGACCACGAAAATATTCCCGCAACAAACGCCCAAATAATGACCCGTATAGACATACGAGGGCGGTTCGACAAGTCAACGCCGATGAGACGACCGCGGGACGACTCCGTGTTCAACCTCACGGCGCAGGGCATCAACCACGTGCGGGAGAGGTGAGATCGATACCGAGACAGAGTATGGGTCATTATTCGACGTTTCAACCGCCTTATTTTCGTGGTCACATTTACTAAGAGTTGGCTGTAGACTTTATGGTGAATTTCGGTTATTCGGTAGATGTCCCGTCACAGAATTAGATTTGGATAGAAGAAACAAGTTCATTCATTTGTATGGCGGCCGAGCGTGTCAGATTTTGTACTGAAGTTGTTACTTGCCTATGATTTTAAATATGTCTCAGGCCCTTGAGTATTCATATTTTTTGTGTTGTTGCAATTAATATTACTTAAAGAGGCATTATTAATGTTTTTGTTCACTTCTACTTACAAAATTTGACGCCCGAAAGCTGCAAGCTGCGATTGAAGACGGACAACTCAGTGGATTTCACTGAGTTCATTTGACACGCTAAGTAGATACGTTTGCTTGATCTATGGTATGTATGACATCTGTGTGTCCCGTACATTTACAAGATAACCAGACACGAAGTTAAGATGATCAGTCGTTATCGCAAAAGGTGTGACCACGAAAATATTCCCGGAACAAACGCCCAAATAATGACCCGTATAGACATACGAGGGCGGTTTGACAAGTCAGGGCCGATGACTAACGGGCCGTCCACGTCGGGCTCCGACGACGAGACGACCATGCGACGACTCCCTGTTCAGTTGAAGACAAAATAAGGGGTATACAAAAACGTTCAAAAATATGTCCCAGTGCACTCTAATTCTGTGTAATAAGAACGTCGTAACATATTTATGAACGGATTCTTTCGATACTTATTTTTGCACTTGACTGTTCAACATCACGGCGCAGGGCATCAACCGCGTGCGGGAGAGAGACCACTGCATCTCTCTCTCTATTCCTGGCTATGTATAGCACATCGTGGGGTTACCCTCCTTACCTTCGTCCTCTTAGCCCTATCCTTGATATCGTATTCAGAAACCTTGCATTTAAATAAATAAATATCTTGAAACATCTTACACAAATCGACTTATGTTGTGTGTATTATCAAACCGGAATCAGAAAGGGATTTGAGAGTACTGTTGACACAACAAATGACACAATATTTACCAAGAAAAGAGTTGTTTATAGATGTAGTGAGTGATTAATTTATCTATTGTCTGTAAGTTTTTGCACTTAAAGTATAAATATATGAATATAACTATGAGTATATCCTAGATTGACTTATACACTGTTGTGTCAACAGTACTTTCGAATCCCATTCTAATCGCGGTTTGATAATACCAGGCGACGATATATATATAATAGATAGACACTTAAATACACAGATAGCCATGACCAAGGGACAAATATTTTTGATAAATAAATACACAAATAATGCCCTCGCTGGAATTTGAACACGGAACCTCCAGCTACGTAGGTAGGGTCACTACCAACTACGCTACGGAGGACGAGGAGTTTTATTTCAAAAATATTTTAATACTTTATAATTTTCAGCCCGGCAAAGTCAACGGAGAAAGTGACAAAACCATCACCAAAGAAACGAAATTCGGGGCACGAGACATCGAGTAGGGGTAAGCATTTTTGCCATAATATTAATTCGAACGTGAAAAGCCGAAGGAAAAGGAATATGTTGTCACTACTTTGAAAAAATCGCGTACGTCATACTTCTATTCAAAGTAAAGTCTAACAACTTTCTGTTTGACCCTCGCTCAAACAGTTTCCATATGGCAATAATGTGCATACGTCATATATAGTCAGCATGGTGTGTATTGAATTCGTATTGATATTTAAATAATACCAATACATTGTTTACAGAGAATCAGAGCTTTGTAATATTACCTATTCGTCAAAATCCGATTCCAAACACTCAATATTTATGTATTGGATCAGGATCACCAACCTCTATTATAAAACGTACTGTCTGGAAAAGTCGAGATCGTTTCATAATTTTTAGAAAAAAAAAATGTCGATGTACATACACCTCAAATGAGAAAAGGAAATCCATTTTTGTTAAGTAGTGACGACGTACTACATCTAATTGTATTATTTTAAAATAACCAATTTATTTCCAGACGCAGACAAAGTACTGATAAACAAGACTGAATTAGATAACCTCCTATATAAGAACGCGAAAGCCCTCCGCCTGATCGGGCTAGAAGCGCTACTCGACCTGCACGCGCAACTATCGGCGGTGCTACGCCGATACCGCGCGCGGGCAGACCGCGCCGCGCTACCAAGGGAACTGCAAGCCGTTGTCGCCCGGTATGTGCATATATCGAGGAAGTGAACACCTTAGTAGCCGAGTTGCTGATCGCTAGTTGAGAAAAAGTAGTCTGATTACTTCTGTAAATTACATTCGTATAGGTGCCAGGAGAGTTGAGGTCACAGGCACCAACATGGCATGTAAACACAAAGGGAATTATAAATTAGCATTATTTTTCGTACTGACTGCAAATTTAATTACAACTGTAAGATTGACCAAAAAGTTTATTGCAAGGAATTTGAATATTTTGACGCAAGTCACATAAGTCATTCATTTACTTTATTTCGATGTATGTGACTGTGTAATCGTTCACCTCAACTCTAGTGAAATTACCTATGTATGTACTTTGTAATCTCACATACAAGAATAATCGGATTACTCTGCCAATCGCTTATGCTCAGTAGCATATCGTAGTTTTATCGTCACTCTTTTATTGGCATAGATCGGACAAACAACCGTCATTTTGAAAACAACCCCGTTCCGTACAGCAAAGACTTCATTATCTTATAACATATTTAACAAAATATTTTGGTAACCGGTGACCGATATACCCGTAGAAATTAGTTAGTTAATTTATCTTTAAAATAAAATAAATAACAACATAACATAATGAAGTGTCTATTGTACGGAGTTATGTTTTCAAATGTTGTGTTTGTACGATCCTTGCTTATTAGTGCAACAAAGACAGTTAGTTGCCTTTCGCTCACGATTCGGGATTCAGCGTTAACGATTGGCATCTTAGCTATGCGTTCAGAGTGTGCAGCCAGGATGCGAATTGATGACGCTCAATCGTCAATCGTTCACGAAAGTAAACTGTCTTTATCGCATTATTAAGAAAGAGTGAGAGAAAAACTACGCATAAGAGTTAGCGATTGGCACCTAATGGTGAGTGGCAAATAAACTCTCAGTAGCGTATCGTAGTTTCTCTATGTCACTCTTTTTTATTGGTCATAGAGTTGCGTTTCGTTTGCGACTGAGCGTTAGCGATTGGCATCTTGGGTATACACCCTGTTGCTGTTGTGAGTGTGATATAGCTTTTGGGTCAGTCACCTTTTTGTTATTCTGTCGCGTCACCCAGAGAACAAAAGTTGAGGTTGCTAGAAATAAATAATTTCATGGAAATGCCACGGTACTGTCAAAAAAAAACCAGCGCAATAAGGCAAATTAAACCTCTATAAGTCCCATTGTACTTACAATAGTACAATTTCATTTTTAATTTCGCTAATTAGTAACAGAGTTGTTCTTGTTTTGTATTTTTAGAATTTGAAACAAGCGATGTCTAACTCTGCTTGTTTTATACCCTTGGATAGAAGATATTAGATAATTCTTTAAATTCAAAAATTTTGCAATGTCACAATCACAACCACTGCAACAGGACTTTTAGGCGCGATCTTATTAGGAAAACGAAGTTTAAAATGTATGTACGTAAGATTTTATATCGAATGTCATTGAGGTTGTAATTTATTGGATTCTTAAGATTGTCGAAGATTATAAAGTTTGCTGTAAGCATTTGTCAAGTTTTCACGTATGTCACGACATTCCGTGAACTATGCCTGTGCGCGTTATTATGCTAGAGCAGGTCTATACGTTGTCCCTATCATCATGTAACATTAGAAAGGACAGCCTGTGATATACTTAGCATAGTAACATCTCTGATCGAATTGATTGTATAAAAGGTTTTGCGTCAATTCGTGCAGATTAGTGCGGTATATGATATCTTAAATTATTATGAACACTGCCTAAAGCACTATTTAAGTATACTAGTAAGTGTTATTTACGACTTTTAAGGCATCCGATTAACCATTCCTAACTAGCCAAATTGTGTGTATTTAAGGTGAATAAAGTAATGTTTCACTAAATTACACATTTATGTATACGATTCTAAAAATGATAAGATCACTGTGTTGTCACAATTTTTACCACATTCGGAGAGCAGTATGGTTAGCACATGGGTACGACAGTAGATATGTCGCCGCAAGATCTCTCTTTCATTAATATACTTAGTAAAAGACAGGAAATCTATCTCGCGACAACATAGTCTAGTCTGTAGCACTAATTATTTGCTAAGCCTACTGTTAAAATGACACTATAACCTAATAAAACTGGTAATTAGTAGTGGAAACGTGTTTCCGTTACTCTGTTTTCACTGTAACAGTGACACTAAATTGAAAATGTTTGAAGTAAGCTTATCATTCTTTGGATCTTAAAAACGTTTTTAGGAAAACTCCATTTCATCAACGTAAATGTAGTTAAAGCAGCACAAAGTAGCTAGATAACAATAACGAACATTTTACTTTGTATGGGCTAAACAAATAATATTTTTGATGAACTTGTTGCAAGTTATACTGAAAATTATGATATAGATTGATTCCTTATTAAGTGTCCTTTCCAATCATACTGTTTACTGTCTGAACAATCCCTGATTTATGCGACAATGGACTATAAGGAAATATGGCGATGTATAAAAATATCTACTTGTATAATTTCGTCCCAATATAATTTTAACAAAGTATAAGAATGTCCACATTAAATTTATGTTAGACGGAATGTTGAGCTATAAAAGAGACGCATATTTGTCTTCTTTCTGTTTATTCCTTGTGTAGACATTTATTTTATGCAGTCATTGTAATTATGTCAATATTTCGACTTTACTATGTTTAAACATTTTGGAGTATTTATTGACTTTTTAAATATTTTTTTAAAGTTGTCATTTTTATACATCGTCAAATTCCCTTGTAGTCCATTGTTCCAAAAATCCAGTCCCTTTTTAGGTTTTCCTGAACTAATTGTCTTATCGTTCACAAAACGGCTGCTTTAGCTACATGATTTAGGATAGGTTGCGTCCAAGTAGTGTCCCCAAGGTCTGTGATACGTAGAGGAGCTGTAAGGTGTTAAGTAACGATAAATTGTCGCAAGCAAACCGCTTATTTATTGTCATTACTCGTGTCCCTTTCCAAATGTTACCCTGTAGGTTAGGTATGCATTTAATTGCTCATGGCAACATGCACTGTATAGGGCTATAAGAATAATATTCGGATTTTATTGCAGTTGTACTCATGCGCATGTGTGATAAGAACGGCAATGAAGTCTGAATTATTATCTGTGACTGTTACCTAATATTAAAGCAATTATTTAATATGAATGACTTCAAAAATAATGGCCTTTGTCCATCCTATTTTCAAATAAAAAAAACTTGTAGTATTGTATATGTTTACGAGTAATAAAATAAGACAACAATTTTCAACGAAATTGTGTCATGTAACGGTCTATTTTTTTTTGATTGGCTGTAAACTTTGCACTAAATTAGTGCATATCGACAGTTGACAACTAATATTTAAAATATTTCGAAACAATTAAAACGATCGAAGATAATATACGATTCGAACACATTTGTTAATATTTTCATAATCATTATTTTCATCATTGTACCACTAATTTCGTTGGCTTTATTACCGAGATGTTAATTTTCTAGCAATTTTTTAATTGGGCAAATAATTATCCGATTCATTTCAATTACGTTCCGTATATAGACATTTTTATTTCGTTTCGAGTTCGGCGTTCGGCGGGGCTCATTATTTCTATACATACTTATATAGGATATATTTATTTCAAAAATATCTCAAGCAATTTGGCTTTTTAGGTAACACTAATACTATTGATTTAATTTAACGACCAAATAAATGTATTAAGCAAATTGAATAGTGAGTTTGGATTGTTTTTAATTATTTAGACTAACAAAATTTGTTTTACGATTAACGATTAAATCTGATAGTTTAAGTGATTTGATTATTTCTGGAACTGTTTATGCTGTAGGCTATTGAATAAATAATGATAATTATCACAATTGTAATATTCTTCTACGTTTCCTAGCATATTATTATATTCGTTCTAAAGCAATTCAATTATTTTAATATAAACGGCTTAAACTTGGATTTAGAGATCAGTTTGTAAGCCTGTCCGATATTTTTTGGTGGGCGTTATTTTAGCTCTATCCATTAGTAAATTGTTGTTCGAAACATTGGGAATATTTGGAACATATCCCGGCTTAGTCAGCGTGCATTCATTACAAGGTACTATGTTGCAATTTTATCAAATTGCCATTTGAACTTTGACATATGGGTTATGTTTTGATTTCATTACCACAAAATGTAACATTGAACCCTGAATATAAAATTTGGGTTTAGTTAAATTATGTACACGATTTGTGTACTTATAGAAAATGTAGTTGGTTCTCTTTATAATCCTCGTGGAAAACAGTTTCAAATCGTTACTTTATTTTCTATAGAAACTACTTTCTTTTTAGTATTAGGCCGTAATGGTCCGTAAAATTAAAGAAAGTGCGTTAAAATTAACTTGAAATTGATTCGAATAGAGTATGAATGTATAGTATAATTTAAATTAATTTTATTTATTGACCTTTCCTTCGTATTTTTTATATTTTAACTGCAAGTCTTAGTTTGCAAATTTAGCATAGAAAACTATTACAAGGTGGTTTCTTATTCGAGCTTGCGTGGTTTCTGAAATATCTTTGACGTTAATGTTTTTTTTATTAAGTTTCATGGAATTAAATAACCAAATGATATAAAGTACTTAATATATTTTTCTATGTTTGATGCTTATTTTTCTAACCTTGATAATTATTGGGCACAACAGTATTTTTTTAACAAGCTCATATTTTTAATTATAATGATCGATTCACTCGTTATTGAAGGCGCTAAAAGCCAACAGTTTTTAAACAGTTAATGTCAAATACTACGTAGAATAAAAGTGACCAAATAGTTCTGTACACCATACTAAAAACTTTACACTATACTTTATTAAACAAAACGAATAAATTTTGTTTAGTACAGTTACACTTTGCTTTTAGTATAGTATAATTAATATAATTTATTGTACTCTGCAGCACGATTCGTTTGACGGTTATTATTTTGAAAGGGTTATTCCTTTGGAACTACTTTTCTTCTTTGCCTAGCCTTATCCCTTTTCCTTTGGAAACAACTGTTGTCTCAATAATTATGAAGTATCCCAAATACCTATAACACTGTGTGATATTGAAGGAATAAACGCAACAATATGTAGCGGAATACAAAAATATAGTTACCTCATTCCGGTTAGGAATAAAATACATTATAATAGAATGTTACGAAATACAGGAACTGGCCATAGACTATCTGCTTAACTTTTCTGAATCATATGAAGCTGTCAATATAGAGATGTATTTTTTATTTATCTGACTTTATGTGCCGATTAATAAAATAATCAAAATTATATTGATTGCGTTTTTTTTTTGTATTGACAGCCTCATATGGAAAATTTGTGGTGTCAATTTATTCTGATTCTAATATTGGGCGCCATGTTTTTTTAAATGTGTTTTGATGCTTGCGTTTGCTCAAGTATGCAGTGCACTTTGTTGCACTCATCCACCGTTAGTGTTAATTTTGTATGTATAAATTATATTAATGATACTGAGAATAAAAGGGTACGATTTCATGTGATATAGAATGTTGGTGTTTTATTTTATGCCTTGGATAAGTTTATCCCGCTATTTTTATCGGAATTGGGCTCCGAATTCCAAACTATAATATAATTACGATTATATTATAGTTTGGAATTATTATAATATAATTATAATTCAAACCGTGAGGAAACCTACATACATCCGCGAATAAATTAAAAGGTATATGTGAAGTTCCCAACCCGCTTAGGGCCAGCGTGGGGACTATAGCCCAATCCTTCTCATATATGAGAGGAGGCCTGTGCCCAGCAGTGGGACATTATAAGGGCTAAAATATATTTTTTTTATAATTCTACGTTTGAAATAATTTTATGTTACCTTCACCGTCCATGACCTCGTTTGCGTTTTTCAATCATTCAACATCCAATGGTGCCTGTCAGCTGAAAGTATGCAACACTTGTGCCCTTGCTCCTAGTTTAAGAAGGTACATTCAAATTAGTAGCTATTTATAATACTTACCCCTTATGAATCGTTTGAGCGCAAAGAGCATCTAGTTGTGTCTTGGCTAGCACATCAACGACAACTAAAGGTCCCACGGCAAAAGGTTACAAGCTCCAAAAATAGACCTTTTCACACCACCTATTCGAATACGGGTCTTTTCTTCCTAGGAGAGATCAAAGTGGCACTTGTTCTGTTCAAGGACTTTCTGTTGCCAGAATAAAAAATAACAATGATATATCCCCCTTATTCATAAACGTTTGTTAACTTAAAAAGCCGCTAATAATTGTTTGTCCCTATTGCTCTTATGGACACATTGTTAAGACCGAAAGGGACGAACAATTATTAGCGGCTTGTTATGTTAACAAACGTTTATGAATAAGGAGGTATGAAAATAAATAGCACGTACAGTCAACAAAAAATGTGGTTTACCACTGTTCGACTCTATTCAGTGGTAATAAAGTCGAAAAGTGGTAGACCACATTTTTTGCCGACTGTACATAATCAATTACGATTCCATTATGCGCAAAAATATGTGACTATTATTTTTCTCATAGGTGATTTGGAAAGTCGTATGTGTCACACTGTTCTTATCAAAATTATTTTCACCTCGGGCTTTAATTCTTGAATCCCTCACTACGCTCAGGATTCTATTTTAGAATCCATCGCTTCATTGAGATTCAATATACGCCCTCGCCGGAAATTTTGATCCCTTGTAAGGCAAATAACTATTTAGACGCCAATGCCGGATATAACGGTACCGCAGGTCTAACGCTGAAGACCGTTACGTAAGTCAGTCCACAGAGTAGGTAAGTTAGACATTTTGGTGACGTGGAATTTTAATGACAGTTTTTGTTTTTGGCATGGCCTCGAAAAGGTAAACCGTCACCTAAGTCGCTGACGGATCGAGGGACTGACAGACGGGCATGGTTAAAGTACCTCCTAAGATGATGTACTTATCTAATCTGAATCGCGATGTGTCAGTTCCATAGAGTAACTGTCAACACTGACAACAACTGACACGCCGAACCTAAACTGAATCGTAATTAAGATCATGGTAGCCCCCCCAGGTCACTCACACAGAGCACAAGATATCTGGAATATCTTCTTTGGACGAACTTGCATAATCCAGGGCTAGGCCGCTAAAACGAGGATACCCTCCTAAGGCCCAGCCATACTAGAGAAATATCCAAAAGGACTATGCGTCAAAATGGACCAAAAACCAACAGAGCTGGGAGTAGTGTCATTAAAAAGGTCTGCTTATGGACTTTTTTCTATGTCTTCAATGTTGAATTCCGTTGGAGAATTTTATATAAGTAAGGCGTTCTGCGGGTACTCTAAGTAAATCACCGTCGTCCAGATACCAATCATCATAGTATTTACTCTGGCTAAAATACAAATAATATATCTCCGTTTTGCAATGGAATTGAACGTAGTGCCCATGGAATGAAATGAATGTGAATACATATTTAATGACATCACTTTCAGCTCTGTTGGTTTTGGGTCCACTCTCCATACAAATCTGCGCTTGTTAACTATTGAATCTTTTACCTATTCGCCAATATGGATATGAAGCATTAAAGGCACATCGTTTGAATGCCCTAATAGTTGATTTTATCGTATCGATGGCAACTCAAGCTATGATGACGAGTATTGGTACAGCGTCGGGTACTAGTACTTCGACCTTAGATGATTTTAGTCAGTCCGAAAATTTTACAAGGCAAAACAAATGCCACTCTGTTCGAGTTGAATAGAATTTTAATATGTTCTACAGTAGGCTTGTGAATTGTGATGGTAGCGTTTCTAATCGTATGTCGGTGTTGCCGTCACGTTCTTTAACAAGTATGCAAGTGCGAAAGTGATGCGTAGCCCGATAAATAGATAAAACGGGACCATCATAAGCAGTGATCGGTTTTTTGGATTCACACTCGCGGGATTTCGCGTATAAAAAATTATGGGTGTGACTATAAAAAAATGAATACTATTATATTACATTATGAACAGTAACATGGCAAATTGCATGGAAATACGTATAAATAATCAAAGTTTATTTTTCAAGTTACTATAGGAGACCCGCCGGGCGAATCCAAAAAACCGATCTCTGATCATAAGCCACCAGGTAAGCGGTAAGCCATAGGAGGTTAACCGCTTATTAATGACAAAAATGTATGGACTTAACCAGTTAAGCCCGGGCACATTGGTTAACCCTAAATCGTGCAGTGGGTAACTGGGTGGTAGGTATAGGTAGATAATTATTTTTTATTAAGTATTCTTAGAAGGATAACGGTGTCTTGAAAATAAACAACCAAGCGGGATTTAATATTTTTATTTTTTACAATTTATTTACGTCGGTGATCGTAAACGAATTTTACTACAACGCGCTCCATCATTTCAATTTAAATTACACGATAGAATGATACTAGAACATAAATATTTTTCGTATTATTTAAGATCAAATAGATAATCTTTTTTACACCCTAATGTAACGATATCATTTAATTTAATTTGTCATTATATTAAGCAAAAATACAACAAATTAAATTACTCAAGTAATAATTAATTATAATCTTTATCGGAGAGAACAATTATCTAAACGCTAAATCATTGCAATTACAATTTATAAATACTCGTAACAAAAATGAAGGAACTAAATATTTGAATCTACTAAATTAACACAATCACATGTTTATCAACTAAACATAAGTATTTACGTCATCATTATATATTAATTCTTTACGTCCTTACATTTGGCTCCTGGGTGAATACTTCTGTACATCGTTTACAATCCAAACTGTGCCTTAAAATATACAATTTTGTTCAAGTGCTAGAAGACAGAGGTTAATGTAGTTACGAGAAACTCGAAACCAAATTGTGTAACTCTGGGACAACGTAATCTAGTTATAATCAACCCAAACTGACGACCGAGGCTCTCTTTCCCACCCGCGTTATATTGGCAGGCGAGCAAGAGACAACTATGGCCCCGCTAGTAAATTTGGTTTGCGGATAGCAAGAGCGCAGAGCGCAATTCGGACACTCTTCAAAACAATTGCTCAACCACAGTACGTATCATTAACAAATAACAAAACTTAATTAAAACGCCTCAATTAAAAACTTTAACAAAATCACTCTTAATACTGCTGAATTTGTACGAATTAGGTAAATAATGTCCGACAACACAATGTACAACCACAAGTCGCAACGTAAAATAAAAAATAGGAGACCTCGACAAATGTTAGTCACATTCACGTGAATATTCGTCATACAAATATTTGAAGAGGAAATGAATTATAAAACCTACACAATCCATGAAGCTGTATTAAAATTGTGCTGTGATAATATTAAAATGATTGTTGGTGTTCAAACTTGATTATTTTTGGCACAATAATTTAACATTTCACACGATCCCGAGTCTTTGCTAAACATTAATCCATGACAGCGACTTATTTCATTAATCTTAATTTACATTTACAAATTATTACATGTGATCAAGCGCTCGGAGACAAAATCGGTAACATTAGTAAGCTAAAACGGAAAATTAAAGCAATAGAATTCTGTTCTGTAAAACTATAGTACATATTCAAATATATAATGTAATTCGTTTATAATTATATAAAATCCCTGTAACGATAATATTGTTATATGACGTGACACTAGTAGTGCACCTACGGTTTGCCTGAGAGTCAGCTGCGGAGTAACTGTGATTATGTAATTTACAGTCGTTATATAAAATAGAGTCGTAAATAGTGTTCAGTCTTGTCGGTAGAGGTCCGGCCCGGGGGCCGCCCTCGCTGCTTCAACGGAGAACTAGTCCAATATCTACACAACGCAATGTACATGTGGGGTGCCTCGAACAACCATTCTCAACGGAACAATAATTAGGTACAGAAATAAACCGTATATACACAAGTCTATCTAATCACGTGGTAAATCTAGTTACGAAATCATCGGTATACAATTATCTAAAGCCAGGTAGGACCGAGTCTTGTTTAATTCTAACTTCATTATTACATATTCACTAAAATCTTGAAAAGCTCCTTTTGATTTGAACATTGAGTGCAGATACCTTTATTTGTCTAACCTGGCGCGCGCGGCGATTCCAGTGCACTGATACCCAGCCGAGTGCCAATACTAAACGTATATTCCTGTGAAAATTTTGAGATCCGTGTCGTTTAAATAAAAGGCCCATATACCACAAATCAGAAGTGGGACCGGCGTCGCCGGGACACATCAGAAGTGGGACGGGCGCGGCGGGCGAGGCGAGCCTCCAGTGCAAGGAACCCAGCGGGCGCGAACCGATCACTGTAGTCACTTCACTAATACTACAACAATTACAAATACACTACTATTTACCATTTTAGACACCGAATGTCTCCTCATTAGTAGCTAATTTAAATTTATATCCCATTAATTTATCAATTAATATTTACATTTAAAATTGTTTATCATCGAATATAACTATTATTACGAAATATTTTACAAACTTTGGTGAATTGCAGAAGAACTCGCACAAATATAATATCTACAGGACACGTATAGGGCAAGAATGGAACGGTTCTTTAAAATAATAATATTATAGGTAACGTATAGAATTCACCGTAAGTAACAGTGCGAAAACGCAGGAGCAAACAACGCAAATGGAATGAGAACGGAATGTCAACAAACGGAGAGCTCCGCGGCCGCGGTCGACCTAACGATAACAATCACAACACCTTTCATACTTATTGCACTCCTTGGGAATAATAAATTATCGCCTATCACTTATACGCGATCTCATATACATTTACAATATTAACACATCTTTAAATATAAATTTAACTAATTTAAATGTGGACGTCGCTCGCCGCGAGCTCCGGAATGTTTCCAGAATACTAGAAGACCGCGCCGCCGCGCTCGAGACCGAACCCTCGGTGCGGGAATAAGGGCTGGCTGTTTTAAGAGCTAAAAAAATGTTTCATGTCCATAAGTTCGAGAAAATAGCTGCAACAAAACATATCACAACTTTTAAAACAGCCGTATTACAGAAACGGCACTAATTTTCGGTCTCGCGCGAGGAGGCGAGATCTGAACACGTCAGACGTAAAATTAAGGTACGGTGCTACGGTGAACTAAAGTAGGGAGCCTAGTCCTGCCCGTTGTGATGTAACAGTGCGCGGTTGTCGGGCGGGTGCGGTGCGTGCGGCGCGTGCGGCGCGCGGTACGACTCGCCCTCCTCATTCTCAGAGTTCTCTTTGGAGCGATCGCTCTTGCAGTCCTCTTCTTTAGCTACGGCGGCGAGCGAGTCTAAAGCCATCGGCATAGACTGGTATAGCTCGCGCGCTTTGTCTCCTGGTGGCAGCAAATGTAACATGTTTAACGGCATCGGGAACCCTGGAGGGAACTCTGGATAAAACCCTTGCGTGAACGGATTGAACATTGGACTTGAAGCGATGTCAGGTTCTGAGCTGGCCGGCCGCTGTCCTCCTCCCCCGCCCCCGTGTTCGTCTTTGTCGTGATGTTTCCCGGGCGGGTGGTTATTGTTGTTGTTGCCGGAGTGCATTCCGAGCGCATCGAGCGGCCCGCCGATGCAGTCCTTACGTAACTGTTCAAGCTTTAGACTCTTCCCGTATTTCCCGCGAACGTACATCAGTAGCGAGTTGTACGGAATGCCGAAGATCCTCGACGCTTGGCTGGTCGTCATCTTCTTGTTCCATACGTGTTGCAGAGCCTCTGTCAGCTCCGCGTTGGTCCATGATCGAGGTGGCCCGCCGCGCGGCGCGCTGTGCTGGCCTTTCGGTCGCCCTGAAAGAACAAACAATTTTATCGACACGATAAACAAAACGTTCCGGTAATTAGGGGTGATTTGTGAACGGTGCACCGGGGGCACGATACATGCCGTGTGCGCTATGCAGCTACTATCTAATAACCGTATTTTGGCGGAGCAATAACTCCGCGACACACGGCCAATGAGCGGGTTGCCACACGGCGGGTTGTCATTAATTTGCCGCCGCACGCGACTATTACGACTAAGTCGGGTTTTGTCAAAAAGAAAAGCGGACATGCATGTGCGCGACGTCGCCCGCGTAACTTTATGCTTTTATAATTCCCGCGGAGCACGTTAACTCGATTCCGATCAGATAATCGAGTCGGATTACAAAAGGAATGATATTTTATTATGGAAATTAGTTTTTCTTTTAATAGAGGTTCCGAGGTCACGCGATGACAAATTAAAGACGGTTTGCGACATCGCACACAAAATTTTTCTGCAGTAGGTTTAAAAAGCATGCTACTGCTGCATTTCTCTCAATAGTGGCGAGAAAATATTTCAGGTGACATTAGCAGACTCAAGATGACTCCTAAACTCCTAACATACTTATGTAATGACTTTCGAGCATTTTTCGTAAAGTTCAGCTACAGTAATGAGATTTGAAACGCTCAAATTACGAAAATTGTCGCTGCATAGATCTGCTCGTCAAAGAGTGATTGCACGAGTTGTTGCGTCATGTAAAACAATGTGTTAACGACGCGGGATGCCGCGATAGAATCGACATAGAATCACGACAGTGCTACAAAAAGACCGTATGCGAGTCTTAGTTTTGTCGCATGCATGTGTTGAAATGGGCGGCGATCGATCGCTATTGTGGGCCGTGCGAGACGAGAGCATTCATACGGTGGCCGCTGATACGCTATCAGATCGTCTTAATAAACAGCCGAGACAAAGCGTGTTTAGCGGCCGTGTGCGACGAACTTTGTGCATTATGCCTGCATGCATTGTTTGCTGCAGGCGGCCGAGCTGAGTAATCTCGAGACGTCGTAGATGGAGATTTGTTTAATGTTTCATTTGATTTGAAAACTAATAGAAATAATGTTATGAAGTTATCGGACTATTTCGGTTGCAAGTTGGACGGTATCAATTTTTTTCGGAGACACAGGCTTTTGATGCAACGAGGCGTTGTCCAATTGAGTTATCGATGTTCAGGGGCTAATTTAAAAATATCTATTTTACTAATGCCGCTAGCATAGATTTTCCGCTTCTAGTGCTGTTTTGAGACACATGAGATTTGGCTCAAAGAGCGACAAACTTTTCAGCTACCATACCTACCCTTATCCTAGCGATTGTGTTCCATTGATAATTTGCTTTGCATTTGAATTTGGAACCTAGTCATGTACTGTACGTACTGTAGGTCAAAGCTATTAGGTATCTGCCTTTAGTCCTCATTGGACTATACGAGCGCCACCTGTGCAACAGCATGACTTTATCGCTGCATTTTCTTTTCAAATTACCTACTTGTGTTTACCAAGAACAGTGACAAACAAGTATACGGCTCATGGTAAGCAGCTACCGTATGGACTTTGATGTGGATACTTTTTTTATTAATATATACGAGCCCGCGGCAGACCAAAGAAGCGATGAAAAAGGCTGAAATGAGTGTAAACGGGTTTACAGTAGAAGATGCCCAGGATCGCGCAAAGTGTAGGCAATGTAGCAGGAAAGCGGACCCTGGCAAAGGCCGGGATAACGCTGGGTAGAAAAAGAAGATTCAGAACACAAACAGTCACACAAGTTACATGGATACTTACATTTCTTTTTAACGTTGGTAAAGAGTTGTGCGTCGAGCGGCGGCGCGCGGTGTTCCACGTCCATCAAGGGGTACATTTTGTCCATGCCCGGTGGGAACAGGCCCAGTGGGGAGTCGATGCCGAACACTGTAACAAGAGGGCGCTGGGTTAGCTAAAATGCATACGTGAAACATATTGACGAAAGATTTCCGATTTCTGTAACCTCTGATACTCAAAATGGTTGTAACTGTCCGCGGATATGTAAATAAATTAAATAATACTGTTTTGGGAGCCAATACTGTTAAAAGGAAATTGGACTTGCTGGTCTAGTAAGTATAAGTACCTTCCTATACCTATACCAGTAGGTATACAAACAAAGTCATTTGTTATATTTAGATAAAAAAAAAGGCCAGAAAATTACAATATTTTTAACTCTTTTGTTTATTTTATTTTAAATAAGGCATTTTATCACTGCGTTACTATTTTAATTAAATTAAGATATCCTATTCGTGTCGATAAATATTTTTCTGCCCTCCGGCCGGCAAACAGCACTTTGCCGACCGCTGCGCTAAACTAAGTTGCGGCCTGCCGGCTCCGTTGAGCAGAAAAATAGTAAACACACCTCGGCCGTTAAATGGGAAAGCCTCGGATCACATGTTTGTCGGCCTCGGCCTACAATTACACGTCATCCGAGACATTTTTAAACGGCCTTAGCATGTAATCTACTATTACATGTCTCTTTTTAAGACATGCACCCGATTTGGTTTCAGCACTTTTAAATGCATTCGAAAAAGGGGTTTTAGTTAGTTAGATATGTTATTAGCACGAACATTTTCTGATAAACATTAGCTTGCAGTCTTATGTTCTAAACTAAACTAACATTGCTATGGACTCATGTTGTCTGAAAATAAAACATTTTAATATTTTTTTTATTAACTTGCCGTCTTTTACTGTGAAAATTTAAACATCAATATCAAATCCGCCATGTTTTCTTACCTACATTTATTAACTTACCTACTACATTGTGGTATTTCATTGGTTACACACGTTATGTATCAGCTTATCATGACCAACTTTGTTTATCAATATAACATACCCACTTACTGTTAATGGGCGCTAGGCGGGGCAACGATATATTATCGTTTATTGCCTTCGTTGAGAATTTTGCATTTGCGAGATTTTAGTGATATAATGATTTGTATAATTAATTACCACGTTAGAATGAGATTAAATTAATAATTGTCATCGAGACAGTTTACGATAAACACCGATGTAAAATGTAAGAGCAATTGTAATACATGTAAGTGCCTAAACTGATTACAGTATATTTTATTGTCAAATTAGTGATTGATTTGAAGTTAGACGCTGTAACTTTACGTTTACTTTGATGATTTAAAGTTTAAAGGAAAATAAAGCCAAGCTTTAAATGAAAAGTAGCAGGATAGCAATGACAGGTGCCACCCGCACCGAGTTACGATAAAATAGAAGAAAATGCTGACAACTTGAAGAAGTTGCAGATTTTCAAGTTTCTTTTACACCCTTCACTAACTAGATAGGTTTCCTTGCTACGGTTATCTAATTATCAATACCTATGTTTAATTGCTTAATATTATATTATTATCTACGAGTTTACTGCCATAGATATGATAAAATAAATGGAAACGGGAGCCGTTCGCAATTAGAGCACTGTAATGTAGTTAACCTGGCGCGAGTAGTGAAAGGCGTTGCGTGATTAAGTCCGCTACTCGCCGATAGATGGCGCCGTCAGTCGCGTTCGCTTTTCAAACGTAGTCGTTCGCAATGAAAAATCGTAGTTGGATGAGAATATAGTTCAATAATTTGAATGGATGCTCATTGAGTGTACGTTTTATTCATTAATTAATTGAGTTCTGAATCATCAAAGCTGTGTCATCAATAGTCATCATATTAACTAAGTGTTGTTTGTTGGTTTGAATAAATTATTATATTTTATTTCGAATTTTGCATTTTTGACCGCACGTAACATTTTATTTGCGAAGTATCGTAAATAAAGTAAGACTTTGGTACTGCGCAACTTTCCCTTTGTGATTTATGATAGTTATTTTAATTATATAAATATTAGAAACATCTATTTGTCAAGACATTTTTAAAGACTAAGCATAGTTATCAATGTTATCATTTTATTGTTTTATTCCCAACTTGCCACGACTATTAATAAGATTAATGAGTAACGAATCGAGCGTCTCGCTTTACCCGTTTCTGGCGACAGATTAATAAACTCAGACATATTAACACAGACTAATGAAGTAATTACATAAATGTACGAAAATAACTCATTTAGACACAATTGTTACGAAATTGCCCTGACTTTAATTGTTAGCTGGTAACTGCAGTTCAATTCTAGTTAGAAATACCTATTTCAGAGTATGGTATCGCCTAGATCTTACTTACAAGAGACAGTTCGTTTATAAATGCAGTTTGACAAGGACACAGTAATACTGTATAGTCACCTTCAGATACAACAGAGCGGACATGGTGTTCAAAAATATCTGAACATGCTCTCTAACGTCTTGCTAATAAATGCAAGAGGCCCTACCGCGAACCACGAACGAAGTACCTATTGTCTCTCTGTCACACTTACATACGAATTCACAAGTGCGAGAGAGAAGCAACACTTCGTTTGTGGTTAGTAGTAGGGCCTCTGTTCAGATGTTTGTGACCATCATGGCCGCTGCGATATATCTGGTTCGCGTTTCATAAAGTTACATTTTACAATTTCGCTGTTTGCCTCTCTAACGCACGCACATATTAGCTAGAAAGAGAGGCAAACAGCAAAATTGAAAATTGTAACTTTATAAAACGCTGATGGCGACTGTAAAGAGTGTAAAGTCGACGAAAATGCACGACCTAAATGTCAAGGCAACAAAGTCCTGTAAACTTATTTTCGGCATTTTGACCGCATTGATTGATATCTTTGGTGTGGAATGCACAGCCAAAAATGGCACAAACATTTACTAGATGCATTTTCAAATAACATTGTATTTAACGACAAACGGGTCTTAATCGCGTAAATTTATGTTTAATATTAATATCCTGATGTTTTGGGCAAGACGTTTTGGTCGCAGGCAAACTCGATGAAATAAACATTGTATACAGTTTAAAATATCAGACTGCAAATTAGGTCACAATTTGGAACAACTGTATGTGAAAAATACTTTAACTGATATAAGACAAGAGTTCCAAAAGGATGGCAAATGAATTCATGAGCTTTATAAAGCTGCATACATAATACCGGCGGGTATATTAGACTCGGCACGGCGGGCTTCCGAAGGAATTGAAATTATTCCTTGTTTCTTTTGCTCGAAGATCCATCGGGAATATACTTATGGGAATTGAAAATTCCTATTCGTGCATAATAGTTCTGTATGTATAATTTAATGACTTCACAGTTCAATACATTTAAAAAAATTAGAGAATAACTTGGTGTAAGAAACATTATACTTGTATTATGTTTATGGCCTTATATTGATATGATAATGTATGCACTTAGCCTAAACTCTCTGGTTCTTGTCTGTGGTCATGATGACTTTTTAAAAACCTGTTTGTTTTTTCTATTAGTGCATGCTGTGATCTTCAGTAAATAATAAGGCGCATAGCTTTTTAATGTGCATGATAGTTTTAATTTCTGAAACTGTGTACTTATTGTTGAAGGTCCAAATAAATAAAATAAAATAAAAGTACTGTCAGATTCTGGTTTTGGAGGGAGTTAGAAATAGGACTTTGGTAGTAATTATACTCAAGATAATTTATGTTAATTGTTATTAAACTAGAAAACCTACACTTATTAGTTTGATTTTCATATTGGTTAGCAGAGTGAGTTTTTTGATATGCCCGCTTAAATTGCAAGGTTTCTCTAATTTCGCCATCGGTTGTCAAGGATTATAATATCTAAACGTGCACTTTAACGCTTTGATAATAAAGACGTTATCAGATATTTATAAACTCCTTGACAGTTCGATATTATCTGATAAAACTAGCGCCGATCTGAAAATTTGACAGCGGTAAAAATACCGCGCTAGGTATTGTTAATCGATATGTACCTAACTTTAAAGCCTAACCAATACGAACTTAGACGTAAATTGCAGTCTTTTACCGAGCGTTATCCCGGCCTTTGCTAGGGTCTGCTTTCCTACTTTCTTTCCTCCACTTTGAGTGATCCTGGGCATATCTTCGATTGTCAGTCCGTTTACACCCATGTCTTCACATCTAAAGTAGAGGCATCGTAAGAAGTCGTTTTTGACAGCTCACAATAGTGTAGTGAAACGCTCGATTTTACCGTCGTAAAATTTTCAGTCAAGTGCGAAAGGGCGTTAGATCTGGTACTTGCCATTAAAAAAATTTAATTAAAAACGTGTTAGGTAATCCGAACTAAAAAAGTGTTTGGTAATCTTACTTAGAATCATTAGCAGGCAGCGAAACTTTGGTGCCGGTGATGTCATAATGACGTAAAGTCGCATTTAGGTAGGATGTTTTATAGGACGGATAGGACGTGACCTATAGAGGAAATAGCATCCACAACCTCTGTTAGCGAGAGATAGTAACTAGTGTCAAAACCAGTGTCAAAATTAAAAATCAAGGTCAACAATTAATAGCAGTAGGTAATCGGTGTCCAAATGTAATGCCAGGTCAAATAGTATCGGAGTCTGATATACAATATACGTAGGTAGTTTCACTTGGTAGTAATGTCAATGCAGAACTGGCAGTGGTTGAGACCATGAGCTTGGATGCGAGTTTGCCAGCCTGCAGCGATCCACTCCCAACCCACTTTGGTAAACTTGCGTGCTAGCTCAGAGGGCAATGTAGGTATGCCAAATAGAGAAATGCCGTATATACAGTATATAAAGTCACTAAAACCATTTATTAAAATCAGAGCACATCTAGGTGATAACGTAGTGGTACATAAATTATTATTCTACGAAAAATAAAATTATACGTGATTTTATAACAATTTTGACATTTATCTGGTTGTCAAGTTCAACACAGTCTGTAAAGCCGCGTATCCACCGGGCACACGGGCTCGCGAGGACCTGTCGAAACCATAACAAACTTTTAGAAAATATGTGCGTACCTACTACTATAGCAATTATTCGTACCTCCATAAAAAAGGTTTACTTATTTATTTCGATTGACGTATCGGTAAATTGCAGCAACAGTAGTAACATCACTATTCCGTACAGGCAACAATGAAGTTTGACATTTGCTCCATTATACTAACTGTAAATGTTTTACAGAACTTCATGTGCAAACAAACGTCAAAAACGACTTCTTACGATGCCTCTACATTAGCATTGACCGATTTAATAAAAGGACTAAAATGTCCATCTTTTTATTACCAAATATTTACAATCATAATTAGGTACTTCCCATTTTAACCCTTTCAACATATTTACACATTGTAATTTATCTGACAAAGCCACATTACATTGCGAAGACAGAGCACAGATAGTCTGCAGATGTAAATAAGCCGAGGTGTCCTGGCTCGCTCGCTGAATCGATATCCCCGGCTAGGTTTATTACTTGCTATCGTACTTTGTGAGTAACAGGTATGTCTGCGCTCTATGCGGATATCTGTTTCTATTCGAATGGGGTTTATTAAAAATCGAATGAGCTTTTGTGTAGTACGCTGATTGCAGCATTGTCAGTTATATGTCACATTAATTTCGGAATATGAAATGTCAACGGGATTTGAGTGATTTAGGAACGGACCGATTGTGGATTTGTATAATTTGGGCAATATTGTCGGAATTTATAGAATTTCGATACATTTGTTTTTCTGCCCGTATTGGAGCAGTAGTTAAACGATTGCTTGTTAGATAATAAAAGTATAAATATGTTTATAACGTAAAATATACTGAATGTAATGGTAAAGGGAATGTTGCATTAAATAGTTGGATCTAAATAAGATTTATAGGGTTTTAAAACATGTAACGTACTTGAAATAATATTATCACAGTAACTATTTCAAGTTGCGTGTTGCATTGATTTGAATGACGCGATAAGTAAGTCTTTTGATTCTCTTATACAACTTGATCAAAATATTATATTTATTATTGTGTCGTAAAACTTCTATCAAAGGCTTCGTAATAATCTTGCTTTCAAAGGGCTGCATCACTTTCTCACAAACAAATACAAATGTTAAACCGACTGACTAAGTACTTACCTAAAATAAATTGATTTGAACTTGTAAATAGATATTTAGAATAACTAAAATCATTATTATTTTATTATAGTAGTATTAAAGTACAGAGGGCCTAGTGTAGGTAATAACTTATAAAAAACGTCTCGATCGCGTTTACGTTTTTCATCGCCATTTCATACAAATAACGATGAAAACATAAACGCGATCGAGACGTTTTTTATAAGTTATTATTATTACCTACACTAGGCCCTCTGGTACCTAAGTTTCGCGTATATTGTTGTCACGATTACATGTAAATCACAACCAATGTAGGTATGTATGTCAATACAGCGAACGGAAAGTTGATCATCAAAACCGCAATGTGCGAATGCACATTAGCTTTACTGTACGCAGTCTGGCGTTTTATTCCATACAAAGCATTTGCGTTACAAGTATGGGACGTAAAGTTTCCATGCATTTGACTTGCAAGAAAAGTAACTAAGGATTAGGTTCTCAAACCTCTTGCAAGGCCGCGTCTCCTAAAGCTGGGTATTGTTATTCCCCTTTCCCCTCACTCGTCTTTATGAAAAAAAATCCAATCAAGCTATCATTAACAATGAAATAAATACATCCTCACAATATTTAAAATAAAAAAAGAATAGAATAGAATTCATTTATTTGGTGTAAAAGGTAAACTTAAATTAAAATACATCTTAAACTAAAAACAACACCAAAATGGATGCCACTCAGCATATGCCGCTGGCTAAAGTTTTAGCCATGGCGCTGCTTTTGAAAAATGACAATGTAATTCTAAATTTGTTTGATTAACATTCGTTATTACGCGGTTTAGAAAAAATGTCCCACTTTTGACTTCATCGCTTGCTATAAGGACGCTTAGACATTTAATTTCTATAAAGGTACAAGCGAATTGCGCCCTTCTGTTAAGCGACAAAGTGGGACGGATTTACTAAAACACTCGCAATTACATGGAAGAGTACGTATTTTATTGTATTTGATGGTATGGTCAGTATGGTCACCGCATTTGACGAGTTTAGCGCACTTTGGAAATCTATGATCTAAAGTAACGAGGGAATCTAAAAATGGGAACTAGACCCGTCAACAGTGGCCCATCAAACGGATCCCGTTCAATCTTATGGACTTGGTCTATTACTTGCTTAATTGTAATTCTCACTAGCATTGGAAAGCCTAGAAATTTTACGATACATGGTTACATACGTTTCACTCCCAATTCTAAAAGGACTCAAGTATACCACTTCTAAAGGTTCATAAGCTATTCTGAATGTGGGATTTAGGCGTCTAGGTTTATAGAGGCAGGAATACCAAACAGTTAATTTGTGTCACTGGTTACAGCACTCGTTAGCTCGAGTAATTTGCATAATTACTGACAATCAATAAGCCTACATTCATATTGGATGGAAATTGCTTAAAAACAACTGTATCGTGTTGGGAGATGTTATTTTAGCTGTGTTTTACTTCACACGAATTTGGCCAAAGAAAAAGAGTACTTATTTAGATTATTATCTGTTTGATTGTACGTGTTTGGGTTTGTGTGTATGATATTGAGATATGGAAACAACGAGAAGGTAAATGATTTTGCCATCCATAAGCTGGAATAACAGGTAACGGAACTTGGTACTATGGGTAGGTAGCTTTTTTATTACAATAAGGCATGGTTCTGTGGGGACATAAGGCGAGTAATTTGTTTGTAATTTTTGACTGTTTACTTGTTTTAAGCCTGATAAGTCGGTAGGTACTACAAAGGTTTTAGTATAGATAATTAGTCTAAACTTACTGTAAAGTTGTTCTGCGAGCTCCGACCGTCGCCAGGGTGCCAACGGTTGGTCTGAACAGAAATATTCACTCTCTTACTCATGTCTACGAATTTCATTTAGTTTCGCAACAAATTCGTGCACGGCTTCCGAATTGAGATAAAAGAATTTTCAGTTCAAAAGGCACTTGTCAAACGTTTCCAAGTTACAACACGGTTATGTAATGCAAATAAAAGAACTGCGACATGAAGATATCAAGCGCTGTGACCAATCGATTTCATTATATCACACGATTTCCAGAACGGGGAACCTTGTGGTCAATTAGCCGCTTGGCGCTTTCTACTCCCCTCCAACAAACTGTTCGACCATAAACAATTATTTTCGAAACACTAACCAGACTGCAATACGCTTAAATTCGACACGACAGTTTTTCTGCAAATCATTTTAGCATTTTTCGCAAGCGCCACCATCATAAAAACCCTGTTTCTATGCACATTTGACGTATTTACTTAAAAGCTGTTTTATTTGAACCGCCAGCTGTTCGCCCCAGCGAAACTGACGTAAACAAATTCGCACTTGGAAGTTACAGACAACAAAGTTAGCGATCGATCGTGCCCCATATGCACCACGCGTAGAAATCGAAAGCGGCAAGTTGGGCCGCAACCCTTGCGTACAACTTGTCAGAGCACCCCGGTCATTGAGGAAAGAGGGCGCTCCGTCCCGCTCCCGCGGCACGCACATGTGTTGTTGTGTCTCGCTCGACACATGCGTGAAGGGTCGTGTCGGGTTAGGCACGTGTCACACGGGCCCATTCACGCCGCGCACACACGCGCGCCTGTGTGGTGTGGGAGTCGCCGAGCGTTGTCTATGGTCAGGCTCGTGCTCGCCGTTTATTTTGCAACGAGATTTACAACTATAACTGTAAATTAACTTTATCGAGCGGACCCGAATCTAGGTCGTATGGAATCAGCATTAATTATCGCTTTAATCTAAGACCGATGTCGGCTGTTCGTACAATAGATCACATGATAGATAGCGCTCGCAAGGACATGGTAACGATATCTAGACGCCATAACTGCTACCTCTCGCCAACTAGGTTAATCCATTGTTTCAGTCGCCACGCACGCCGATGTGGGGAACGATTAAGTGGAAAGAAGTCTAGGCCGATGATGCTGCGACTATCCTTGCATTGTTCGAGACATCGCGTGTCCAATATAAGTCCTCATTACATAAATAATATAGGGTGTAGCGAATACTGGTAAACAGCGACTCAATATTTATAAGGCTATCTTTGATTGCGCAGTATCTTTAGGCCTTGTCCTAACTGAAGCGTCAACGATAGCAAGTACCTACTTTTACTGTATGGTTGTTTTCAAGAACGAGTTCAGTCAAAAGGTAACCGATTGATAAGTTACTGCTCCGCTGGATTGGGTCAGGATCCAGTTTCCTCATGACACACACATCTGCCGTGCAAAACAGTTTCATATAAAAACCATTCCCGTGACTAACGATGACGTGTGACTCATAATTGCTGGCTTAATTGTAATTTCATAATGACACTACACCGTTTCCGAATTAGCGTTCACGTTTGATTGTAACAAGAACACATTAGCTGAATCACACACGGTGGGAGAGTTTGGGTTCCATACAAATAAATTACAGCTAGTAACGTGTTAATTTCGTAAGCTCGCACCAATTTGGGCATTAGCTATTGAAATGTATTTTCGTTAACTTCCCATGTTACATCGTGTGAAGTTTTTGGCTGGGACGCTTTCTATTGTTCGGGTTCGCGCCGAAATGAGAGGTCGATCTCATTGTCTATGCTATGCCCAAGTAGTGAATCGCTTTTAATCACTCGATTCAACTCCGTTTTCGAAGCTCGATTTATTGCTCACATGACGCTTCGAAGTTCATTGTTATTTTAGAAATCGGGGCGGCCTAATTAATTTCGTTATTAAATTTATTATCGTGTAATAACTTGTCTACAGTGAGAAGTTTTCGTTTTGTTTGCTCGTCACGTATCGTGTTATAATAAAGAACGAGGGTATATACTCTGCGGTCTGTCGATCGTATCGGTAATAGTTCGCTTCCGTTGCGTATGTAATGTAATGTAATCTATCATATGAAAGAGCCAAAACGATTGCGGTTATTCGCAAGAATCGATTTAAAGCGGATAAAGCTGCGAATACGAATAAAAAATCGATTAGATCGTTACACTTACTGTTGACTTTCTCTGTGCATGGACCGTAAAAAGTAAAAAAATGTGTGTCCAACAAAAACTAGGTACCACTAATAAAAGGAAAGACTAATGTTTATGGTGACTTATTTCATTCTGCAAGCAATCAACTGAGGACTCTTTCTAACTAAAAATCTGTTTGATTATTTATAGATTCATGCAAGTAAACAAAACAGAGAGTGACGTGAATGGTCTATCTCGTATTCCAATTATAAGTCGATACAATCGAGTATGCAATCGAATAACAAAAGAGTAAATTGTCTATGGGCGTCTATTTATCACGGCCCGTATCGTATTGATATAGAAAAAGGTTAGATTGATTCCGGCCAAATTGCTGTTTACGTGTGTGGTAGGCCGCATTGGTTTGTGCACCGCCATTGTGATATTACTCACTCATGTGTCTGACTCATGGTCGCTAGTTAATAACATAGATACATTCGTAATTTGTAATGAAATTACCGAGAAATAAGGTACTCGTTTCCTAGTAGCTTTTAGCTAATGATATTTATTGTAATTATGTTAACACATCGCATTTGCGCGGCCACATTGTAGAATTCTACACACAACACACGATTTGTTTATAAAAAAAACAATCGAATAAAGTCATGTTCTGTATTCAAATCAAAAGTCCGGTTGCCAGTTATGGTTGTGATTGACAGCTGCATATCGCGATACCAACATACAAAACGAAACATTTAATTAGCATATATCTAATCTACGACGTTATACAAGACATGTTTGAGACACGCCACGAAATTGTGGTTTCCCGCGGTACGAAACTTTGTAATCACAGATCTGTAATCCGATTTCGTTTCCTTGCCGGCCTTTGCGGTAAAAAATCAAGTCTCGGACGCTCGTCCCTTTGTATCGTTTTTCGTTACATTAAGTAGGTTGCGAAGTTCAGTAGCGGGAAAAGTTTTTATGAAGGTATTTTCCTTGATTTCGGCAGAATAACATTTATCTGTGGTAAAGGATCCCTTTCAAGGGTCAATAAATCTCTGTGCGATGAGTGGCGGTGAATTTGGAACAGTTCGGTTCGGTTTTAACGGTTCGGGCCGTTTTTGCCGCGGTGCATCGTGACACGGCCGTCGATTTCATGTGTCGAGCGCACTTTTTGGTCGCCGGTCTGTATTTTAATTGCTTTCTAAACTCCATTCGTCACTCAATTCCCATGGCCGCCGTGAAATCGACTAGCACACGTAGATGCATGACATGTAGTTTTTTCGTGGGGTTTTTTGTGTTTATCGAGCGAGAGATCTGGCGTATGCGCCGGTCATTGTGTCGGTGAGAGGCAGTGAACATACTCGTGATCTTATTTCGATTCCCATTCACAGAACGCTCATTCAAAATTTGAATTTTACGGCTAGAATCAATTATGGTCGTGTGACGAAAATATATCTTTGGCTACTGTGAATGTTGTGAGTTTATACTTTTAATAACGCGAAGCACAGCGGGTAGATATGAATATGAACACGCATGCATCAATCTCCGCGGGATCGTCGGCACCTCTTTATCGTCAACAAAAAATGGAGTTCTTTCTCAGGCGGACAATGGCGGCCGCGCATATCACTCGTTATTAAATTCGTATAAGATTAAACCTAATATATGATTCGAGTTCCGGTTGCGTGTTGTATAACAGTTTTTTTGATCTGTTTTAAAACGGTAATTCGTGATTTGGGGGGAATCGTAAGAAATCGTAGCTTAGATTAGGTTAATACCCATTTAATACCATCATCATCATCATCATCAGCCAATTGACGTCCACTGCTGGACATAGGCCTCCCCCAGAGAGTTCCACAAAGATCGGTCGTGAGCCGTCCGCATCCATTGGACACCCGCAACCTTTACCAGGTCGTCGCTCCATCTTGTGGGGGGCCTTCCCACGCTGCGCCGTCCAGTGCGTGGTCGCCACTCGAGAACACGCCGACCCCACCGGTCATCGGTCCTCCGGGCAATATGGCCAGCCCACTGCCACTTCAACCTGGCGATTCTTCGGGCTATGTCAGTCACTTTCGTTCTTCTGCGGATCTCGTCATTCCTGATGCGATCTCGCAGAGAAACCCCGAGCATTGCCCTCTCCATCGCTCGTTGAGTGACTCTGAGCCTCCTAATGAGTCCCATAGTGAACGACCACGTTTCAGATCCGTAAGTAATCACTGGCAACACACACTGGTCGAAGACTTTCGACTTGAGACACTGCGGTATATTGGACGAGAAGATATTGCGTAGTCTCCCGAACGCCGCCCAACCAAGTCTGATTCGACGATTGATCTCCTTCTCGAAGTTGGACTTACCCAGCTGGACTGTTTGTCCCAGGTATACATATTCGTCAACAACTTCGAGTGTAGAGTTTCTAACTTTCACTGGAGTTGGTATCACATGGACGTTCGACATGATCTTCGTTTTGTCCATGTTCATCTTAAGACCAACATCTTCAGAGACTCTACTGAGATCATCGAGCATAGTACTTAAGTCCTCCATGGTCTCAGCCATGACTACTATATCGTCGGCAAACCGAAGGTGAGTGATGTACTCGCCATTGATGTTAATGCCATATCCCCTCCAGTCCAGAACCTTGAAAACATCTTCCAGTGCAGCGGTGAATAATTTAGGAGAGATAACATCTCCTTGTCTTACTCCCCGCTGCAATGGAATTGGTTTCGAGTTCCGATCCTGGAGGCGAACTGACATATTGGCATTCTCGTACAGGCACTTCAGCACTTCAATGTACCGGTAGTCTACTTGGCACCGCTGGAGAGACTGTAGTACAGCCCACGTCTCGATCGAATCAAAGGCTTTTTCGTAGTCCACAAACGCTAAGCAGAGGGGCAAGTTATACTCCTCGGTCTTCTGTATAACTTGACGGAGCGTGTGTATGTGGTCTACGGTGCTGAAGCCTTTTCTGAAACCGGCTTGTTCAGGAGGCTGGAAGTCGTCGAGCCTGCGTGTGAGACGGTTTGTGATGACTCTCGAAAACAACTTATAGACATGGCTCAGAAGTGTGATGGGTCTGTAGTTCTTCAACAGGGTGTTGTCACCTTTTTTGAAGAACAACACCACCACACCTCTGTTCCATGCCTTTGGCGTTTTGCCTCTAAAGATGACGGAATCAAACAGCTTTTGAAGGGCCCTAAGGACTGGTTTCCCACCCGCCTTCAGGAGTTCGGCTGTTATTCCGTCATCGCCTGGTGCCTTATTGTTTTTAAGTTGTTTGAGAGCCATCCTAATCTCGTACAGGCTGACGTCCGGTATATCTTCGGTATGGTGTCGAGTCAATTTAGCTCGTGGGTCGTTAGCTAAATTGGAGATGGGTCTTCGTGTTGATGTGTACAGCTGTCCGTAAAAGCTCTCTATCTCACTCAAAAGCTCAGGTTTGGATGAAACGATCCTACCGTCCCCAGTCTTCAGCTTCGCAAGCCAGCTCTGACCAATAGACAAATCTCTCGCAAAAACTTTAGACCCTTTGTTCCGGTCAATAGCCTCTTTAATCCGGTTGGTATTAAATTGGCGTATGTCGCGGGTGATCGACTTGGAGATTTGTCTATTGAGCCGGCGATATGATGCGGCATCTTCTGGGGATTGTAGAACCATTTCACTCCTTTCCTTCATGAGCTTTAGAGTTGGATCAGAGAGCCTTTTATTGCCTTTCTTCCGCTGGGTCTTAAAGAACTTTGACCCAGTGGAATGGACAGCTGCGACAAACCCGTCGTTATACTCATCCACATCCACGTCGCTGGGTAGGCAATCGAAACGATTTTGCAGTTCGAGCTGGAAGCTCTCGGGGTTTTGAAGTTGGGTCGGTGCTGGTCGGAGCGTAGACTTTATCAATCGAGATCGCTCTAGCTTGATGCTTATATTTAATATGCCCCTTACAAGGCGGTGATCGCTTCCGGTTTTAACCGCGTTGATCACAGAGACATCATTAAATATATGCTTCTTAGTCGACATGATAAAGTCAATCTCGTTTTTGGTTGCACCATCTGGGCTCATCCAGGTCCACTTCCTGTGTTCTCGCTTCTTGAAAAAGGAGTTCATCATGTAGAGTCCCTCCTTCTCCATAAAACTGGCCAGTAAGTGACCCCGGTGATTACGAGACCCAACCCCAAATTGCCCCACTCTCAGCTCATCATCGTTCCGCTTGCCCAATTTCGCGTTTAGGTCCCCCATAACGATGGTGAAGTAGGTTTCAGGACTGTGCATGGCTTTTGATATGTCCTCATACACAGCTTCTACCTCTTCGTCGGAGTGTGAAGAAGTCGGAGCGTAGACCTGTATGACCTTCAACGAGTACCGCTTGGATACTCTGAGTATAAGGTACGCCACCCTAGTCGACACACTCTCGATCTTCACCACGTTGCTCACGAGGGACTTGTGGACGAGAAACCCGACACCTCCTTGGGACTGTTGGTCGCCCTCCCGGAAATAGAGCAGGTTACCGGACTTGAGGGTTATCGTGTCCTCACCCTCTCTTCGGACTTCCGATAGCCCAATAACGTCCCATCGTAACCTGCTCAGGTCCTCCTCGAGCTCAGCCAATCTCTCGTCTGTCCGCAGTGTGCGCGTGTTTAGTGTTGCCAGGGCCAAAGGTTGTCGGTGGTGGTAGCCGGATCTTCGCCGGAGATTCTTCGCACCCCTGACTCCGCTAGTGCCCTGACCGCTACCAAAGCCAGAGCACTGGGAGTCGCCGGAACCTCGGGGCCATTTTTTGGTTGTACTCGTCATATTTTAGGGGGGGGTTTTGCCATAATCGCCACGCTTGGCAGGCGGGTTGGCGATCGCAGTTTTGTACACCGCATTACAGGGATGCTGCTGCCCATCCACCGGTGGTTTTGGACGTAGTTTAACGACATACCCGGGTCGTTTAATACTACTTTAATAAATTTAATAAATTTAATACCGCATAGCCGCATTAGCCGTGTGGTGACTGCAGTAAGAATACATTTGTCACCACCCCAACTCCTCCTGCGGGTGTCGTAAGAGTCGACTAAGGGATTGAAGTGTCACTGACCACTATTTGATAAAAGATTGATGATGGGCAGCAGCGTCATCATAGTGGACACATTACTGCGATCGCCAATCCGCTTGCCCATCGTGGCGATTATGGGCATGTACCACCTAATGCGTTTATACGGTTAGTTAATAGGAGAGGCCTAGGTGCAGCTGTGGACTATCATAGGCTGATGATGAATACCGCATAGTGCTAGCTGTAATGTCAAGTGGCATTAGGAACGAAAGCAGAGATTCTTTCAGAATGTTAACTATGAGTAAATAATAACCCTTTTATTCATAAACGCCTCCTAACTTAACGAGCCGCTAAGTATTGTTTGTACCTTTCACTCTTATGGACATATCGGTAAGACCGAAAGGGACAAACAATACTTAGCGGATGTTTATGAATAAGGGGGTTAGTACGAGTATTTAACTTTCCTTAAATGTTATACGAATCCTTGCAAAACTCAACGCCACTTTTCTGAGTAAACGTATAATAAGTTAATAACATGACTAAAATTTCAATGAATCTTACTCGGGTAACGTATTGTCACATACCTACATGCACTTATTATGCTCGTAAGTATGACAAATACCGATGTCTCAACACTCTCAAGTTCTTAAGTCGCTATTACCTACACCTCCCTGTCTCATGTCCCATCCCCAGTTATATAACAGAATTTGTGTTAGCACCATCTTTTTCAAACTCATGGCGTTTGAAGGAGATAGTGTAGTGATATTAGTGATACGGATAATGCAAAATCAGCCACATTAGTCACTGACGGTGACGAGAGTGACATCGAAACGTTAGAAAAGTATAGAACTATGTATCTCTATTCCATATTGATAGGTGCAATCAAATTTCGATCAAAAGAATATCGTAAATCGTAAGAAAATCGCTGGATAAATTCAAACCAAAAATAATCAAACTACCAAAACATTATAACACAATATCTAAAACATAGCCAAACGAGGTCAAAAGTTTTCTCAAAAAATATGTCTCGATCGATCTAATTTCCACGACACATTTATTTTCATACAAAATAGGAAAGGATCGTGGCAATTAGCCGCGGCCGAGATATTCTCAAAGAAAAACCTCAGCTCGTTAGCTATTCGTGTCAATACAAATTGTCACAAGCCATTCAACAAGTTTTTTTTTAATTTTTCGTTCATAAACAAGTCAATGAGTCTTAAAGCTGTAAAGAGCATGTCAACGCTTGATTCTCAGATAGCATTCACAACAGCACTGTGCGTTTCTCAACTCTGACAAATACTGGTAATTGGAACTCGCCGCCATGGATGTATAGAGTATTTTGGATTACCCATCGCTGTACAACGTAATGTGATATTGCGATGCCGGTTTGAATGTGTGCGTTTCCAATTGACACTGACAGGTGCCGTTGTCTGCGATAATTTGACCATAATTTTGCTAAAAGCGACCAACTTAAATTTTAAATTGAGTTTAGCCGCTTTCTGCTTTGACAAAAAATCGAAGTTGATCGTTTTCTGCATAACTATGGTCAATTGTTGATGCGCGCGTATCATGTCGGACGAGAAATGGCACGTGGTGACGGCAGTAACAATTCATTTGTGACCCTGACCACTTCAACTATTCCCGTGGATATCGGAAGATTCAACTAAGGGATTGAAGCGTTATTGACCATTAATTTATTGAACATTGGTGTTGTGCAGTAGCATCATCATATTAGACACACTACTGCGATCGCCAACCCGCTTGCCCAGCGTGGCGATTATAGCCATTTAGCTTTAAATGCGAATACTCGAGAGGTCTTTGTCCAGTGGACTGATATATTATAGGCTGTTGAAGTAAAGTGAAAGAGACCAGTAGTAGATTTTTTTTATTTCTCTCTAATTGTATATTGCCTTTAGATATAAAGGAGCGGTAAGGATGCTTATAAGCATAAATATCTGAGCAGGCATATACGGGGTGTTTGGTTAGCGGTGTCGGAGCTTTCTATCTTGATAATGTCAGACGATTCGAAAATGCTTATTAATAAGCTTACTTGAATAAAGAATAGTTTGACTATTACTTTGAGCGTCTGGAAATATTGTATTAGTCTATGCTCGCCGTTCGTCCGACCGTATATCAGCCTCTTTACGATCCGCAACGCGTATCAATAATCGCTTATTGAAAGCTATTTTAATGGCCGCCTTAATTTCTGTGTGCTAACATATGAGGTTTCGAGGTTTTAGTTAGTGGCCAGTGAATAACGAAACACTATTCCATAAACAGGGGTTTGCAGGTGACGCAAATTTTATCACTACATAGTATAAAATAAAGTCACTTTTTCTGTCTTAAATCTTTAAAACTACGCAACGGATTTTGATGAGATTTTTTTTAATATGTAGAGTAATTCAAGAGGAAGGTTTTTATGTAGGTATAGTACCCGTGTGAAGCCGGGGCGGGTCGCTAGTATAAAAAAAAACTGTATGTCGTGGACTCATTATTATGAATTACCTACAATATTAGGCCATAGGATATCGGCTAGGTATGCAACTATGCAGAATGTATTAATTATTTTTTCTAACAAATTATGGACAATTTTATTGTTCGAAATAAATGAATTTGAATTACTAAGTATTATTTGCAGAAAAAAATGTCGGGTCAGGGATGCAAAGTGCACATTTTTTTACAATGTTGGCGTGGATTCTACTAATTTAAGACACGTAGGGTTTTAACCGGACCAAGTTTAGAACACAAATGTCCAAAATTCCTAGCAGTAGAAAAAAATGGCAAAATCAAAAAATATACGCGCTAAGAGTACTGTCTTGTGCCAAACCAAAAGTGTGTTCCTATTCAAGACTACAAGATATAAGTAATTTTAATGAATTAGTGGAAAAAATATAACCCGGCGAAGATCGCAGGAGTCTACATTATTCGGGTGGCAATCTTTGGGGGAGGCCTATGTTCAGCCGTGGACGTTTTTTAGCTGATATGATGAATGGAAAAATATGAATTAGGTATTTATTTCGTTCATATGTTACCAATTCGTCATATTTACATTAGTGTGTTTTCCTTATTATTGTGACAGCTGTACTGACTCCGTACAATTAACACGTCATTGATAATGATGTCTTACCTATGGTTGTAAAACGTAAATCTAATTGTTTATTTGCCCATAATAGGTGAGTAATATTTTCTAACATAGTGTGCGTAAAGCATCATTAAATTGTTCGGAACGTCTTCTTAACCTACACCCACAATGTCGTAATCGTAACAAATGTGCTTACCATAGAAAAAGTCAACTGCGAAAGATTCTGGTTGTCACGGGATTCGAACCCGCTTCCTTTGGATTGCCGGTCCAACGTGCTTCCAATTACCTACACCAGACGACCTTCCGAATCACAGCGAATTTAGTTAATAGTATTGTGAAACTAATCACACGGCATCTGTACTTAATGTTTCGAAGGTACTACAACCTTAAGCCACTCAAAGACGTGTGTCTACCACAATCGTCCGCAAATTCGACAACTCTCCGTTATACGTCAAACGGATTTTTTTTATCATCGATATTATCACAATAAGGAAATAGTTGATTTCAACGGCTTGATCACTTTATGGCATTTACATGTATGTGAAATAATATTTCAAATCAATATAGTGCTCCTATATTAGCTGTTATTTCTGTGATACAATATCAATTATAAAACAGTTTAACAAGGACAGTGTTAGGTATATTGCACTAAGGACGTCAAGCAGAGATTGACGTTATGTAACTATTGGTGATATTAAATTCACAAATAATTCCCTCTCCGGGATTCGAACACTAGGCTACGGTAGCCGACTTAATATATTATAATCTCGATATATGATTACATGGACATTTTCTGATCTACATACCTACTTAATGCTTTGTTCAAGGTAACGAATGGAACCAAAATGAGGGCGACCATAATTTCCTTAGGCTTTGTGTACGAGTCCTGAACACAAAACAAATTTTACAGCTCATTTTCGTGTCACTCTAATGTAAACTATTCCTTTACTAGAAATGTAAAGGTTTACATCTTTACAACTAATAGGAGAATGTGATTTATTATTATTAGGCGTTTAAGTGTCTAATATCAGTAATAAGTATCACTCGTTCAGTTTACTTAATATGTGCTGTGAGTTGTAATACTTGTAATATGTACAATTTCCGCCCAGGAAATATGAAATGTTTAGTATTCTAGTACTTATGTTATTTAAAATTACCTATCGATAATGTTATAATGTACTATGATGTTAATTAAAGTGTTATATAAAATAAAACCTACTTAATTTAAACTCATTATGTTTTTATTGATTAACATAAAATCGGTTATAATTATAATAAGCAACCTAATGTATTCCAATTTCAAACGCAAGCTCGTGTGGCCCCGATTTTGTTTACATTTTTTTACATTTACGCGGGACATTTTTTGCATCCGTCGAAAAATAAAACCATGATTGCTTGTCTAAAATTAGATTGAAGCAGTGGAACCGATTTTAATGATCAACTACTTGTATTCTGCCGTCAACTATAAATTAGGGCATCCCGCTTCCACTTACGTACTTATAAATCTGTAGAGCGAGGCACTTGTTTGTGATAAATATATAAAATATGGAAAAGTTGATCGCAGAACGCAAGGCCGGGAATATTAATACGTGTAGCGGGGCATTTGCGCCTGCACTGTTAAACCTACATATTTCATGTGAGCAAGTGTTTAATTATGTAAACTACTCAATTACCTGTAGCCAGTAATAGGATTATGCTTGCACCCGTGTAATCAGCAAGTGTCTAGGTTGTAAATTACATTTTTACAAGGGCGGTTTATTTACCGAGGTTGTGAGTTTTCGTCAAGTTATTTAGTCGAATGATGGCGTAGAATTGAATATTTATTGCTTTATTATGAGGAAGCGATGAATAGGTCGCCGCCGCGACCACCCATTCATGTTTTCTAACTATTAGGGTGCGTTTGAATAGACTAGAAAATAATGAAGTTTATTAAAACAAAACTTATGCTTATTTCACTGATACTAATATATCCTACAATGAAACTAGAGGCCATTTAGAAGTAGAATAGAAACATGTATAGTATAATCCAGTTAGAAATGTTAGAATAGAAATTTCATGATAGATAATCTCCCATACATTCTCTTGAACCCGTTTTGTCTAGTATTCCATTCCTTAACGAACCCTTCAATTATCTTCCAATACGCCGATATGCATATCGCTTAATCAATACGAATGCGTGCATTTTGTTTGTCAAAGCCAGCTCACGATGTGGCAACACCGCTCTCACCTTTCACGACCGAGTCACCTGCTAGATAAATCACCTGCAGCGGATAGAAATGTTCACATAAATTATTGTGGCACTATATAACGCATATCATTACCGATACGCCCACCAGGTTTCTAGTGTACGGCGGGCTTTATGAGAATTCAGTTTATGTTTGAACGTTCGTAATGCGTACACGTTTTGTTCGCGTTTTGAAACGCATAGGCAATCTGCAACGGTTTATCGAAATTTCATAGTACGTTGGTACTAAAATTTTAAGCACTCGCTAAACGTTTAGTGTTGGACTTATCAGATATCATTACCATCACGTTTCAGCGTGGTATCGCCCACTGCTTAGCATATACCCCTCTTAAAATACGACATTTATTCTTTTCAGGCATATCATATATGCAAGTGCCTATATCAACTTATAGGCAACACCTGGGCGTAATTTCTTAAAATAGGTACATTACTTTTATCAAAATCTGAATTTCCCTACCTACATAGCTAATGTCGGTATACCATCGAAGTGAGACGCGAAAAGATGATTGGACATTTGATTCGACACGATTATTTCTTCAAAACCATCCTTGAGGGCAAGATAGAAGGTAGAAGAGGTAGAGGTAGACCAAGACGAAGCTACTGGACTAAGTGATGGAAAGAGCGAAGGTGGTTTCAGGTGGAGCACAAGATAAGAGAGGGCTGGAAGTTACTCCACCGACAAGAGAATATCGCTTAAGTTTATGATGATGATAGCTAATGAAGGTAGAATCCTAAGCTTCAACTGGTTCCCACATGATAATTATAAAAACATAAATTACTGGCAACCAACAAAGCATGAACGCGTGAATAAAAACGTAAACAAATAGGATTCCAATTATGAAAATACCCATCATATAGGTACACGTGTTGTGATGTCATTGTGGGGCCAACACAATGGCTGATTAAAATGGCAATTAACGCTTGTCTGTCCCACTGATCTGTATTCTCTATGTTTTGAGGCGGGGAAATGATAACACAACTGACAAGTTATTGGCATCTTGCAGCCATTAACATATTTTTGTAGGTATTCAAAGAATGTTAAATCGTGTTTAATAAATGTTACAACTTTATTAGCTACTATGATATTAGATTGGGGCATTTTTCCGAGCGTTTCAACCGCCGTGACTTCGGTGGCAACATTATTACGCGTTTTCCTATATCTAATTTTTTTATATATTGGTAGACGTAGAATGCCCATTGTGGATTGAAAAGTATAATCAATGGAAACAAAGTTTATTACAATTTAATAATTATACTCGTACTCTTTCTAAATAGAAAATAGGTACGCCCAAAAGGGTGACCACGAATCCAATCGTTTGGCCGATAAACAATATTTTGGTTTTTATTAGTTATGACTTTTTTGAGATACTAATCAGTAATTTTTAGGTTTTTATTAGTTATGACTTTTTTGAGATACTAATCAGTAATTTGCTAAACATGGTATTGCTCAAACCAATCGTATCGCCATGTTGAATATATTTAAACAGGAAAAGTGGAACCTCAACTGAAATAAAACAATTTGAAAAACTCCTGCGAATGACAAAGACCTTTCTCATGTTGTGAATGAGTTTTAAAACGTGACTTTTTAATTTTACAAGAATCTTGCAAGACTCCAACCAGAGTTTAAGAAAACTCTTGAGCCTGACAAAGACGCACGCAAACGTCAAATGAGACGCATGGCGCTGAAGTGCCCTCTGTCACTCGTTTGGAGTTTTCCCTCTTAAATAACTGGCGCATGTCTCCGTTGATGTATAAGGACTATAAGGAGTGACTAGAAATCCATGCAATGTTGTATTTTATTTTAATGCCTATGTTTTTTTGGTTACACACGCTTATTAGTGCTGTTAATGCAGATGGGGAAATATGTAGTTAGGTTGCAAATTGTTTACTCATATTCTTTACATAATTATGTCAATTTACATTATGAGTATTTATTAGTGTAATTTTAATGAAGTGCTTGCGATGAAGATGACTTTTATGTAGGGTTTATTGCATTGTAAATAATGATTAACACTGGTAAAACCAACATCATATTAAATTGTCTTAATATTACACGGAATTTAAGATCTTCACTATTATTTATGTTACGCTTTTTTTTCCTGCCATTTCATCAAAATTAGACGTGTGCGCCGCGCCGGCGTCACGCCGCCGCCGACCTTTTTCGCCACGCCGCCGCCGCCGACTAATGGTCGGCGTGAAATCGGCGTGGCCTTGACTGAATAATACACTTATTTCTTATGGGTTAAATACTAATTACTAAACTTCGTATTTGCTTTATGTACCTCTATTTACATAATACAGGGAATAAAATATCAGCCTATCGAGTATCATCACTCATTACACGTATATACTTAGGCTCGACGACATCCAGCCTCCCGAACAAACCGCTTTCGGTTTTTGCACAAGCAACGTCAGGTTATACAGAAGACATAGAGGTATATTACTTGCCCCTTTGGTTAACGTAACAGTATGAAGCATTTGAATCGATCGACACGTTTATGAATAAGGGGTTACCTAAAATATTATACACTATTTACAGCGGTACCAAGTAGACTTTTCCTCCTTGCGCCGATACCGCAATGCTGGGGGTCGTGATTATTAAGTCATCAATTTCTCTTTTACGATCTTCCGCCAACGGCCCCGATCTTTGGCAGCGTGGACCGCAGGAACCTGAATGTTGAGTGTGGTGCGGATCCGGTCTGTCCAGTGCATGGGACTGGATCTTTTCCTTTCAAACTTTCCTGGGACAATAAGTTTTTGCAGGTCTTCCATTTTTGGTGGACTATGTGTCCAAAGAACAAGTATCGAACAAACAGTAGAACAAGTAAGCCAAATAGACTACCGGTACTTATATTGTAGCGTCCAGTTCGTCTCCAAGACCGTTATTCGAAACCCATACCATTGCGGCGAGGAGTACCCATACCAATGCAGTATGTCAAAACTGTTTTTGGTTGCTTTGGGAGATGTCTTCAAGATTTTGGTCTGGAAAGGGCTTTGTCATCAACATCAATAGTGAGTATATCAGTTATACCACCCACGTTCGGTTCGCCAACTATAAAGGAAGTATGGTTGAAACCTTGGAGAACTGGGGCACTATACTCATTGATGTCTGCAGAGCCCCTGAATGGGTTGGGCATAACCTTTCGTATGCTTAGTAGCAGATCTGCTCCATTACAATTTGACTTTACGCAATAGCCGCCAAAGTCAAATTTTGATTGAACTCCATATAAAATCCCCATACTAAAGGTTAAGATACAACGAAGATCAACGAAGACCATATCAAATATCTAGAATTTGTTATACAAACTCCAGTCAAGATCTAAGCTCAAAGTCGACGAATATGTGTACCAGGACAGACAGCTAGTCCAGTTGGGTGGATCTAACTTTGCGTAAAAGGCAATAGCCACTGATTTGCTTTTGGTAACTGTGATTACCAGCGGTCACTCTTATTTTATATAGGGATTCTAAAGCACAACCAAAAATTCAAAGCAAATGAGTGGATAGTAAAGTAGTGCAGGCCAGCACAATATCTTCTCATTCAATATCCCGCAGTATATTTCAAAACGAAATTCTTCGACCAAATGTTACTTACGGCTCTAAAACGTGGTAGGTAACTATGTATGGCCTTAGTAAAAAGATCACTCAATGAGCTATTTAATTGATGGAAAGAGGAGTTCCCTACAATGTTGAAATAGGAATGTTGAGAGCCGTAGAATAACTGAAAGTACCAACGTAGCTCAAAAAAATGTGTGACCAAGTGTCAGTGGGCTGGACATATTGCCCGCAAAATTACCGTTGGGGCGAACGATTTCTTAAAGGCAAGCATAAACTTGTCGACGCAGCGTAGGAAAGCTCCCAATTACGAGACCGATAGAGATGGACCGATAACCTGGCAAAGATAGGTGGAATCTATTGAATGTGGGCTGTGCACTATTTATCCTTTTGGCATGCTATGATAGGGGATTTGGGGACCATCGGCAGATAATACGTATCATTATTATCATCATATAACGAAGATGAATAGAGTTAGTCCACGCCAGTTATTGTGGGAAATACATATTATTTTAAGGCTTGTCCACGAAATAAAGTAGAAATTGCTGTGTAAATTGTTTTAATGAGACCATACATTTGCATGGATATTATTAGAAAGAAGAGTTCTTTGCCTTTATTCTCGGGTGCTGTGGTTGATATTTATACGATATATTAAAAATTCTGAATTTTAATAGTTTTTCTTCTTATTTTACCATTTTGGGTCATTTAGTTTCCCAATGGGTCTTAACTAGGTACATTACAATATCGATACTGTAATAAACTGTAAATTTCGGGTCTACAATTTTAATTAACTATTTCAAGTCTAACATTGTTGAAATTGTCTCGGAAGATCGCACTTTTTTGGGCGTGATTTTTTGTATTAAGCATTATCTGAATTTATTTTAATTTTGACTACTTTTATGCGATTGCTTTTTGATATTGGATTGTTAAACATAAAACAGAAGAATCAATTTACGGTCCCATGGCTGTTAGAACTAAATGGAACTATTATGTAACAGTGGAGACTGATTTTACGATGGCTACTTTATTTCGTGGTCAAGCTTTAGAACATGATGGGAGGAGAAAACTGTTATCTATTGATCAGATGGTGGTTAAGGTGGTCATTGGTGGTGTTTATTGAACATTTATATTGTATTTATCTCAATTATAACAAAGAATACGATCAAATTCCGCTTTTATATTCACGTGACCTTGACGCCGATTTCACGCCGAAATCACGCCGCCGCCGCCGACTTTTCCGCAAACGCCGCCGCCGACCATTTTGACATCGGCGCACACGTCTAATCAAAATATTTACACAAACGATTATACATACACGAGCAGATAATGATCCTAAATTGTTTCTGTTTATTTCTTAATTACACATTACTTATTTCCCATAATCGAGGTGCCAGTGAGTGGGTCAGATTGATTGAATGCTAATGTCGTCGTCATCCGCGCTGCGCACGCGACGGCAGCCCTAATCAATAATCAGCGGCCCTACCGCGAACTTCGAAATCCAAGAATTTGTCTCTCTCAATGTAATGCCACCGTGGTTGGAGTGACAGAGACAAATCCTCGTTTACGAAATTCGAGCCTGAATTACTGCAAACAAGTATTTCGTTTGTCTTTGTCGATAGGATAATTAAAGATAGAGATAGATGATCGCGAATTGCTATATAGAGGCTGTCATCTCAGACATTTGCTGAACACAAAATAAAATAATGTCAGTGTAGATGCGTGATGGATCGTGCATAATTAATGCTGTCCTTGATGTCACGTTATGCTGGTTGACGTATGTTTAATGTATGTCCATCAAGATTTGAGAATACCTAGCTTAATCATTATTAGGTTATCGTGCCAAATCGAAATAGTCAAATTGGTGAAAACTTTACATTAATTTATTTCATGATCGTGACAGTCCCATAGAACAAATATCAAGCAACAATGATGTACCTAGGTACATAAATGTATACCTACCATACACAGTAAATAGAAACGTTAAACCACGGGTATAATTATTAGTTACATTAAACCTTTTGGGAAGAGTTAAAATAAATAATTGTATACCTATAATAGAGTTGCTCAGACCGATTTAATGATAATACTTTGAGTCAATAATCAGCGGCCCTACCGCGAACTTCGAAATCCAAGAATTTGTCTCTCTCAATGTAATGCCACCGTGGTTGGAGTGACAGAGACAAATCCTCGTTTACGAAATTCGAGCCTGAATTACTGCAAACAAGTATTTCGTTTGTCTTTGTCGATAGGATAATTAAAGATAGAGATAGATGATCGCGAATTGCTATATAGAGGCTGTCATCTCAGACATTTGCTGAACACAAAATAAAATAATGTCAGTGTAGATGCGTGATGGATCGTGCATAATTAATGCTGTCCTTGATGTCACGTTATGCTGGTTGACGTATGTTTAATGTATGTCCATCAAGATTTGAGAATACCTAGCTTAATCATTATTAGGTAATCGTGCCAAATCGAAATAGTCAAATTGGTGAAAACTTTACATTAATTTATTTCATGATCGTGACAGTCCCATAGAACAAATATCAAGCAACAATGATGTACCTAGGTACATAAATGTATACCTACCATACACAGTAAATAGAAACGTTAAACCACGGGTATAATTATTAGTTACATTAAACCTTTTGGGAAGAGTTAAAATAAATAATTGTATACCTATAATAGAGTTGCTCAGACCGATTTAATGATAATACTTTGAGTATCACGCAGGTACCACGCTTGTTTGTCATCATTTCATCAAGGATAAAATAAAATTCTAATATACATTAAATCAGATCTTAATTGCTCTTATCACCGGTCCTCAAACAGTGTTTGCAGAGCCCGCATTTCCCATAATCCTAGGTGTTAACGCTCGGGAGTGGGTCAGGCCGATTGAATGCTAATGCGCTGCGCGGGCGCCGTCATCCTCGCGGTGAGCATGCGGTGCGTAACTTGCGGACAGTCCTGTAGCCGTAGGTACTATGACTTTACAAGTATCGGTAACGTTAGGTTTTACTCGATACGTAAAGCAGGCTATCGCGCTCGCCCCAATATGTCAGTGCGGGCGCGACAGACTGCATAACATGTCGAGTAAAACTGGTAAAACCTAACGTATCCTTGGTACGGCTACTGTAGCCGTACTATGAGTTTTTAAGTATCTAGGTATGATGTTTGTTATAGTTCATCTGATTTGCATTTTTTTATTTTCTTAAAAAAAGACGCTTGTGAGTATTTCTTAAGGTCGTTAGAAGCGAGAACTTTATTGTTAATTGTGCTCAGCAATTTATTTTTTCAACCTAAAGCTTTCAATTAAAAATCAATCAAATGTGTGCTTTTTTATAGTGAATATTAACTGCAAAGAAAATAACTCTGTACTTGTGAATCATTTTGTGTTACTCGAGATTTCAAAGAAAATAGTTTTAACCAATTATTCTCATTAATTTATATGTAGGTGACGTATTGTTTTCCTATTCATCCTCGCGTGTGCGCGCTTCGTGCCAATGTCGTCGCCTGCACAGTTCTACTTTTTTTATTCCTCCCTGAAGGTCATGTACCCAATGGTCTGAGACCTCGCGTGTCGAGACATAAGGTTTATGTAAACAATAGACAACATAGATTCATCAATTAATTCAAATAGCTGTCCTTCGGCCCAGTAAGGAGAATAAAAAAAAACGGTGATTTCTTTGTTGCTAACTATGGCGAGGTTAATGATTTCAAATGCCATTAGCGCTACAAATAACTTCGCATCGTAAACGCCACACACGTAGAAGTTGATTAATATTATATAATAAATTCCAGCACTGCTAATAGTCTTAAATCGGACTTGATAATCTCAAAGGTAATTGTTGCAGTAGCGTGAAAATAAAACAATCATGGATAATACGAGAGCGGTTCAAATTTGGAATTGCTTGACAAGTCCAAGTGAGTACAATCAGGAAGGCCTGTGATTGCGGCGCTCCAACCCCTCATTACATTTACGTACCACCATTAACCATAATCAAGCTCTCATCACACACGGAGATGGAGGAAACAATAAAATATCCTCTTATATTAAATTTTAACCGCTGATTTTGATATTATGACGTCTTACTAAGCTTGGGAGCTTGATTAAAAAATGTATAAGGAAAATATCGTTCCTTTAAGTTCAATAAACGAATAGAAGGTATAGAGATGTACATGTTTAAGGAAAACCACACCGGTGATTAAAGTAAAATTTGAATGCGTTCGAAATTTGATTTCAAACTTGACAAGTGCGGAAACGTTCACAAATCTCCCCCTCAAGTCCCCACGCACCGAGTGCGTGCAACCCTTCATTACTACCCACGGCATTATGGTGCAATCAAGCACTCGGCACATACGCGAAACTGAGGAAACAATAAAACAAAATTGACGTATAAAACCACTCCTTGAACTAATTCCGACCGAGGTTTTAAACCTGTCGTATACAATACATTGCTGACGTGATTTGTGAACTCCTACTGCGCTTTTGTTACTATGATTGTGAAATGACAATAACATAAACATACAAGTGCTAATATCACCGCGTGATTATCATAGTACATAAAATAATTTTATTCTTCTATCATTACTACTTTATAACAAATGTTCAATACATTTTACATATTATGCCAATAAAGGGGTGAAATACATTAAAAAGAAAATAATAATAGGTATAATGGCTAGCTTTGTGTGGTATTGTAATTAAAATGCAATCCCTTCGAGCGTCATCAATAAAATTCGCAGTAAATATCTCAACAAACACGGCGTTATCCGCTGTAAACGCGTTTAGAAATCGAAAAGGGATCATAAACTAAGATGACTGCTCGAATTGCTTCCTCTTTCATACGAGCAAAGAGACCACAGGCAATAATTATTGAAGTGTAAAATTTACACTGACACACATTTACGAGGACCATACACGGCGGGTAGAATGCAGGCACGGCCATTTAAAACGATATTTTACGGCCGGGCCAATGTTTGCGATATGCTAAGTTAATGGACTTTATAAAGTTATAACCTTTCACGCGATTGACGAGATAATGCACCCGACGCATGAATAGGTGATCTTAATTTTATCTCAGATGTGAGGTTCCGGTCAATATAATCAGTAGGTAGCTTAAAGCGATAATGTGATCTTGCGATTCCATCGATAGCGGTACACCGTAATTACATTAGCTCACGGTATAATTAAGTGAATCATTACATATTTTCGCATAAAACGGCATTGAAATAGGACTAAGGTTTTAGATATGTCACTTTCTCCCCATTAAAATTTAATTGCTTATAAAGCTGCGCATAAACGATATTTTATTCTAAATACGGCATTACAATGTCACAACAATGATTAAATTCGTGACTCGTGAGCTGAACGGAATATGTTTTAAGTGAGATATTTTCGTGAGTATGTTGGTATCACGAAGCATGCCATTATCGAGTGTGAGGAAACCTGTGCGGTGGGGTGCAGCGTGATAAATCTCGACTCGTGAACCGCTGGGGTTAAACAGTAGGTTATTTAAAGCGAATTTTGTGGGTCGCCTAGGGGCAATGATGGAGGGCCGAATTATGCTAAATCTGACAAGTTTGGTAAAACAATATACTTATTTGGGAGTTTTTTTTTTATAGAGTGCCAGTTTTGACTTTAATTGTGATGGATTATGAACAAAAATATTCTGGTAACATTCCTATAGAGTAGGCAGCATTAAACACTTTATTGTTAACATGATTCTATTTTCTTATTAGAATCTAAACAAAGTGCAAATTTAAACACAGCAAAGTGCAATACAAAGTATTTTAGAATTTATACTATCAAATCATTCAGTCCTACACACTAACGATACCTACAGGTGGACAATTAAATCGTGTACTTACTTACATTTTAATAAAAAACGTCAAATAATTTGTTTACGTTTAAAATAAAAGGCTAACCAATGTAGCGTTAACTTTAAGATCTTGATGCCGAGGTCAGTTTTTATTTACCGATTTACCTATCAGGTACGTCGTTATTGTTCATCCAGAACAGCCTTGCTTCTAATATTGGCCTTAACTTTTTATAACATAACCTTAAATAGACACTTTTGTGGCTCCTCAATAATGATAAAACTAACGCGAAATGAGACTGTCTCAAACATGAAATTGTCATTTGGACACCCTTTTATTTTGACACATTTTAAGTCAGTCCTACAATGATTTTAAATGAATTATTCGAATTTGGAAACTGAATCTGATAACATAACGAGATTATTAAAAAATATTTCAGATAGTTTACATATTTGAATATTCGTGTATTTAATTAGTATTTTGGATATACTGAAAGTCAACGGTTTTTATGTTTGAAACGTTTGTTGCGTGCCACGACCAACTAGATTAGTAATGTTAATGTACTTACTGTGAGGCGGCGTGAGGGATAAAGCTGAGACGGCTTGCGGCGGCACCGGCGGGTACAGGTCCTGGTGCGGCGGGAACATGCGGGGCGGCGGCGGCGCCTCCTCGGCCTCCTCGGCCTCCTGCTTCGGCGGCGAGCGAGGCCGCGCCAGCCGCACCGCCTTCAGCCCGCCGTCGCCCGGCGACCGACGCATCGACAGGTTCTCCGGTGTGTCGGACTCCCCAGAGCGGCGGCGCGGCCGAGCCTGCTTCCTCCTAGGCTGTGGGCTGGCCGGACTCGCGGGCGGTGACGCCGCCGGCGGCTCAGCGGCCACCGGACTCCGCGGCGTACACGACCGGGCCGCTTCCTCCCGCTCGTGATCGGCCAACCCTCGCACCTGCAGCGACTCCCCCGCCCGTATCACAGTCCCTAGCTGCTCCTGCGCCACAGACACCTCCCCACGGTACATAAAGTCCACAACCGCCTGCACCTCCCATCCTTGGAAATCTTTCAACACGATAACCGGGTGCTTGCAAGGATTCTCGCTGAATATCCGCCGGAACAGCGGGCTGCAAGCCCCGAGCAGGACCTTATGCGCTCGGACGCGGCGTTCCGCACATACAAGCGTCACATCCACTAAAGTCTCTGCGTGCAGGAGAGCTTCGAAGGAGCGGAGGAGGTGCGCTTGATGATTGTTCCAGCGTAAGCTGTAATGTTCCTCCGGTTTTTCTTCCATGCTTTCAGACGCGAGCGCGTCAAACGAGTCTCTGTATTTTCAATTCCGGTGCATAGCACTAAGTCCGAAACACTACACAATCGCGGACGTGCGGCGCGTGCGGAGCGCGAGCGCGGAATGGGGTCTCAGACGGGCGCGCAGAGCGGCGGTGGCGCGCGAATGCCGAGGCGAGCTGCGTGCGCCGGCGGCGGGCAGGCCGCCGCGGCCCGCCCCCGGCAACGCCCACCCCCACCGTCCCCCACACGTGTCACATTACCCGAATACCGTCACATGTGACGCCCACTATGTATGTCAGCCTGGTACCTACATTCCGTAACGTCGACTTCGACACACCTCCTTATGTGCTCGGCTTATCTTGTTATCAGTTGCGTGGTGACACATTCATTCACTTAATATATCTTATAAGTTGGTAAGAATCGTGATAAGAAGTTTTTATTCTTGTGTTTGGGGACGGGGAGGCTTGGGCAGCTATGTTTGTAGCGGCTGACCTACAAACGGGGGGAGGCAGCCGAATTCGTTACTACGCCGGTCCATAGGTGAGGCCTTTGTGAATTTAACTCTGCAGGATGAAACGGGGAGACATCTTTTGAAGCGCTTTGATAGGCACTGTGTGTATTACCAAAACCTAGTTATACTTACGCTTATAAGGTAACGTAATATTGGGTAGGTAAATGTAATTATGAATGCGTTCGATTTTGTTATCAACGGGTTAAAATGTTTGCTCTTTTTTAGTGCTACCATAGCACCATATCGAAAGCACATGCAACTGTTAGGATAATTTTATTTAAGAGCTAATAATACTGTGTGCGGAAATGCGTCAACTGTGAAAACTCATCTTATCTGCAAAAAGCGATTCATTCCGAATAATCTTTCTTTAGTTTGCATTGAGACTCGAAATTTGGTAAGTACCTAGGTAACATCGGAAAATCCCATCGGAGTACCTAGGTATTGTACCTACCTATAAGTCTATAAATGATGTACCTAACTATGTAAAAAATCTAGTTGCTAGGTATTACAAGGCTAAGAAGTGACAAAGAGATTGCCTTCTAACCAACCTAAGACAATAGAAAATTAAATAAAAACTTTAACGTCTTTAAAATAACAAAAAAATATCATATATCTACTCAAATTGACCTAGTCCCACGGTAAGTTCAATTTAATATTATTATTTTTGGTTATTATACGAACAATTAATATTGATGTTTAGATGATGCATATTTTATTTACAAATCTTACGTTTTCTAATAAAATATCTTCATCCAAGTTAACATAACCTGTACCAATAAAAAACATGATATTCTAATGTGCTTAGATAATAAAACAACATTTTCTTTACAATTACAGACATTTTACTCAAAACATATTTACACAACTGGGCATTTATTTCATTACTTTAATTAAAAAAGCGATTTATAAAATGTAAAATTAAGATACCATTATCTTAAAGTAATTTAAATGTACCTACCTAATAAGGATAATTATATATTTTCATAATACCTATCTAATTTGACTAATGAAATCTCGAGGACGTACCTATTATTATTTGGTACTTAAGCACTAAAAATTTAAATCCGACCTCAACCGATATCTCCAAGATCCAATTATCAGACCCAAC